>JAJAGP010000430.1:277538-417830 GCA_025084515.1 Ancistrus triradiatus | reverse complement strand
AAGTTCAACCAAGTATCCGTTGAAGGTGTTCTTTCGCCCCGGGGGAACAGGCCACTTTGCGACAGCGCGGATTATCTGAGGATCCGCCTTGATGCTGCCCCTCTGGATGATGAAGCCGAGACAGGAGACGGTGTCCACATGGGAGTCGTACATCTCAGCCTTGACGAACAGCTTGTTGTTGAGGAGGTGAGTCAGAACATGGCAAATGTGTGCGACGTGCTCGTCCTCTGATTGTGAGAAGATCAGGATATCATCCAGGTAGATGAACACACACCGGTTGAGGTAGTCCTGGAGCACATCGTTCACGTTGTTGGTGAGTCTGAATGGCATCACTCGGTATTCGAAGTGGCCAAGCGGGGTGTTGAAAGCCATCCTCCACTCGTCTCCTTCTCTGATGTGGACAAGGTGGTAGGCATTGTGTAGGTCAAGCTTAGTAAAGATGGAAGCTCCCTGATGGAGGTCAAACGCAGAGGAGGGGGCACCGGTTGTGCTTGGTGATGCTGTTTAAGCCCCAGTAATCGATGCATGGCCAGAGAAGACCATCCTTCTTGGACACAAAAAAGAACTCGCCGCCCAGAGGAGAGGACGAGGGCCGGATAAGTCCAGCGGCCATACCTTCAGCGATATACTACTCCATGGCCTCTCTTTCACCTCGGGAGAGCTGATACAGCCAGCTAGTGGGTAGAGGTCTGCCAGGAAACAGGTCGATGGTGCACTCATATGGCCTGTGAGGTGGTAAACTCTTGGCTTGGGTCCAACTGAACACCATGTGGAGATCGAGGTACTACCAAGGCACCTTAGATCCACAAGGTCTTCGGGCCGAGAAGTGTGAAGGAGAGACCTGGAGGCAGGCAGTGCAGAGAGAAGACAGTGCTGATGGCAAAAATCACTCCAGCTCAAGATCTTCCCTTCCTTCCAATCAATAATTAGGCCATGAAGGGCCAACCAGGGGTGGCTGAGCACTAGCAGACCGAACAGAATTTTTGGGCAGACCGAACATAAATGGATGGACTGGCCGGGTTGTCCACAGTGTAGTCCCTGTCTTTTCCGCCGGGCTCGTTCCGAAGAGGTAAGCTGAGTATGCCCTAATTCTCGAGGTTCGGGATCCTCAGGAGCACTGGGTCTCAAAGCCGGAGATGATGGCAGCTCCAACGCAGTGTGTCTGTTGTGGGAGGAAGACATTTCCTGGACCGAACGCAAGGCTCTCTCAAACCTGCGTGCATGGAAGCGCCGGTCAAGGTCAATGGCCAAGTCCATCATAGCCTGAAGGTTGCTGGGTTCATCTCAGGCCCGGGCTGACCCTAACCCAGGCAGAGCGAGGCAGGCAGAGCAATCCGGGAGCTGTGGAAGAATCAAGTCAGCTGTGAGTACTAAAATAATGAAACAAAACTGGCATTAGAGCTGAGAGAATAACGAGACATCGACTCAGTAGATAGCTAGAGCTTAACACTAAGGAGTAAGGCTTAAAATGACTGTAAAGACAGTCAAAGCACCAGCTAATGCTAAAGCTAACAAGCTAAAGCTAGCGCAGCCAGGTACCATGGTAAGAGACTGGACAATCTGGCAAAGTGCTGGAGATCGGTCGGCAGTTAAATGCAGAGTCGGTGAGGAGGTGAAATGATGAGCAGCTGGAAAAGCCGAGGGGAGTGGTGAAGCCAGGAAAGGCAGCCAATCGATCTCTATGGAAGCAAGCACAACAAATTACACACGTCACACTCAGAAAACATAAACAACGAACTAAGGGATCATGGTAAAAACAAAAATGGGAAATAGTGGAGGCGACCCAGAGCGAACCCTAACAGTTGGTTTATGTTCAAATGTAACTGAAGCATGTGCAAATGCAGCAGAGGTGGGAAGGCTGGTGTTTGTGATGCACTGGGTAATTCTCACTATCCACTGAAGGGCTCTTCTGTCTGTGGTGTTACAAACAGAGGTTCAGAGGGGCCCTCCCCGCGCGTAGCCATTTTTGCTCATTCAGAATGCAGAGGCTCATCTGGTTTTCAAATTACCCAAGTTTTCTCATGCCACCCCACTGCTGTGTTCTCTTCACTGCCTCCCTGTAGCTGCCCGCATCAGATTCTAAACCCTGATACTCGCCTACAAAGCCAAAAATGAAACAGCACCTTCTTACTTAAAGGCACCACACTCTGTACCTCGTACCCTCCGAGACACGAGCTTGGCTCAACTGAATCCTCCACAAAAGATTAAAGGAAGATGAGCATTAAGACACCCCCCGAGAGTGAACTTCCACTGGATGTCTGAATGGCTGAGCCTCTTGCTGTCTTCAAGCAGTGACTAAAGACTCACCTCTTCCCTCAACACTTGAATGAAGACTGATAATGCAACTGCATACTAAAAAAAATAACCCTTTGCTTGTGTGTTTAATTGAATTACCCACATCAGATCCTAGCAGGTTCTGGTTGGATTGTGTTCTTGGGCTATTGCTTATTTGTACTAACATGAGGTTTTGTCTACTACGAAGAATACAAAGCACTTTTGTAAGTGGCTCTGGATAAGGACGTTTGCTAAATGCTGTAAATGTAAATGTATCAGATACAAGTTTCTCTTAACAAAGAGAACACTCCCTGTGGTTAAACATGGGGGTTTAATGACGTGATGGGGATGCTTTGCTGCTTCTGCCACTGGGGGCTTCAATGTTTTTCCTTGAATCTTTGACTCATTTTCTCAAAACTCTAAACCACAAACTCAAGACTACAAATCCCTAGCAAAAAAACAAACACTGCATTCAGCTGTTTTGTGCATTTCCATAACGTTTTATTGTTGCATCAAAATGACACACCATATGATTAGATCTTTCCATCAACCCACATCACACTGTTTTCAACACAAAACAATATCTTCTCCGTAGGTTTATGCCTTTCCAATTTTCAGTGTCATACTATACGTGGTTGTAAAATACATTCCAGCACATTTTTCACACAAATTCAATACAGTAACAAAAAGTTCCCACAATTGAAAAAATTCAAACAAAAAACAAATGATAAAATGTAAGGATAAAGGTAGCTGCATCCTGATCTAATTTTGGTCTTTCTACAGCACCTCATCTATGTCACCAAGCAAATCCCTTGGCTGAAAGCTGCCCCCCACCTCAACCTCACCCTGTACAACCTCCTTTGCCAGAAGAGGCAAGTATGAGGGGATGGTCATACCCTTTTCAAATGCCAAGTTAAAACAATTATTCAGGTCTATGTGCCCTATGATGGATTGGTGCCCTGACTAGGGTTGTTCCTGCCTATGCCACTGGCTAGGCATCGTCTCTCCTCCAACCCTGTCCAGGATTAAGCAAACAAGAGAGTGTGAATGAATGAGAAGTACTTAGCTTCTGCTGTTGTGGAATTCAGACTGAAAATCTGACATGATTCTGCTGGTTTGCTTGTTTGTTTGATTGATTTATTACCTCCACACAAATATGGCTATATTGTTGGCATACTTTTTTCTTATTCCCTTTAGAATAGTATAAACATCATAAGTCCCTCTGTCTTATATGCAATAAAAATTTCATAATTCTTCCTGGTAATACTTCATTGTACTTTCTGTTGAGTCCTTTATGTTTACTACTGAAACGTAACTATGCCTCTGTGTCTTTAAGGTAGGGCATTCTATCAATGTTTGATTGCCAGTTGATGCTGCTGCTAGTGCAATAAACGTATCTTACTTTACCGACTAAGGCAGAAATGGGATGTCACAGTAAAAAGAATGGGGGGAGAGGTCGTAAAAAGTTGTATTAATACTGCACAGCAAAGCAAAGATGAAGGGATTCTGAGTAGCCTAGAGCTCTAAACACAATGCTGGTAGTCCAATAGACCTTCTAATGATCTTATATTACCAATTAAGAGCGTAAATACAATCTTCCAGTAATAAAAAAAAGATTATAAAAATACTGCAAGGTGAAACAGAGATTAGGAATGTCTTGATTACCGACAGCCACAAACACCAAGTGAACGATGTGGTGACTCAGTGCAATCAAACAGGCATGTGTCACTGTTGTAGAGACCAAGGTATGGTGACATAAAAGCTACACTGGCTAATGGCTGCACCCATCTATGGTCTTTTTACAGTGTTAATGCTCCGGCGTAGTATTCATAAAGATTCTAAGAATCCTCTTAAAGAGCTCCTAAGTTAGCTTAAAAACTCCTAGCTAGGAGTTTTAGCTTAAGAGTAAATCAGAAGTGATCTGAGAGCAACTCTGAGCAAGGAGAACTCAAAAACTTTTATCTCAGTGAGTAGGTGGGGTTGACCCGGTTGCTAGGTATGACGCATTCTTTTAAAAATTGTGATTGATTGTCACCCCTGTCACTCACTCTCACACACACATACACAATCTTAATTGGGGAAATACTGTATATCCTTTTATAATCCTTTGAAATGACAGACACAGGCCATTTCTGCTTATTTTACACTAATCTCTCAAACTCATTATTTACTTAATTTTATTAACAGTGTATTTACCATGCTGGCAATTTTTGTATCCTCTACTGGATAGCCTATGAACTGGAGAAAATGCAGCTCCACTCTTTTCAGGTATTATGCTCCCATGTCTAATCTATTTAACTGATAAGGTTGGTTTGGACGTAACATTCATTGCAAGTGTTATGGAATTGTTGGCTGAATAGGAGACGTGAGCGAATCTCTAATAAGATCAACCACAAACTTCCTGCACCATCTAATTGGTAGTGTTTGATTATCTCATTGTTATTCAGTGTTTGGAGAACATTTCTTCTGCCTTGTCGTCTTTCCTCAGTTTTCTCCTCTGCTTAATAGAACTCCTAAGCCTCTTAAAAGTTCCCCTCCCTACTCCTAACAGTTTTTCACCTTAAGAGCTCTTTTAGGCTTAAGATCCTTTATGAATAACTTCCTCTTTACTAGGACCTACTCCTAACTAATGGCCACATTTCAAAGATTTTTCTTAGAATTTCTCTTAGCACTACGAATGTTTATGAATACAGCCCCTGATTTTCAGTTGAACAAGTAAGCAACTTGTGTTTACACCGTGAGGAGTGGGTGTGGCCAACTGGTAAATAATGCTTGGCATTTTGATTGGTGTTGCATTCCAACAGAACATAAGAGATTATATTTGAAATGTCATGGCTAATGTAGAGAATTGTGTATCATGTTTTGCAAAGTCTGACTTACAATAAGAAAACTGTGTGAAGCTGGATTTGTGCTTTTAATTTTGCATACATAGTTTATGGATTTGATACAAGTTCCAGATTTTGGTGAATGCATTTATTGTCCCAATTTTAGTGTAAGCAAGTATTTAAAAAAAAAAAAAAAAACAGGGCTATCCAGGAATGGGAAGCGAAGGTTGGTGTAGGGACCAAGGTTGGCAGGGTGGTGGAGGACACGTTGCTGGTTAACAGCTCCCCCCACGCTCTCCAAGGACATTCAGATTGGTAGAGTCTATAGTGCTGCCAATAATGCTGACCAGCCTCAAAAAGTGCTGAATTGCTGTGGCACCCAGTTACAAGACAAGCAGACATGACAATAAGACAAAACCTACAGCAGTGAATATGGTGAAGCACAATTCACTGGAATACAATACTGTAACATGTCTACACAGCCCCGATATGATAGTAAACTCACTTTAGTACTTGCACATATTATTATTTGGTCAGTTAGCAGAAGCCTGTATCCAGTTCAACTTACAACTAATACAGACTTACAACTTACAACCCAGGCAATTGTGGGTTAAGGGTCTTGCTCAAGGAACCAACAGTGGCAGCTTTGCAGAGATAGGATTTGAACCCTGGACCTTCTGGTCAGTGCAGTACATTGACCACTACACACCCACATAAGAGTTTTGCTCAATTGGCAACCTGTTCTGGTATGAACAATTAATGTATTCAGCAATTGCCTGCGGTAACAGCAATTCCCCCTGGGTACATTAGGTAATACATATTCTTTTTTATTGATAAATAAGACGTGCCTTTCAAAAAGCTTACACTTTACTTAAACAATGAAAACCTTAACTCAATCATTACTTTATTCCTAAACCAACATGAAAATATATTTTTAGGATTTAAAATATAACTGAACACATAGAAAAATGCAGAAGTTAAGAGAATATGAGGACAATTCTCCCAATATGACTTACCCTCTAGCATCAGTCAATCAAAGGTGGTTGCCTGTGGGGGAGAATAAAAATAGCAATACCACATGCATGCAATCATATGTCAAAGACCGAAAAATTAAATATTACAAAATCAAATAACACAGGATGCAAACCATGCAAAAAGAAGAAGCCTAAAATACAACCACTTGCTGCAAGACAACTGCCCACCTGATCTATCTGGATCTGGACAGAGAGAGAAACAACAAATTACTAAAATTAGATGAACCTCCATCCATTACAATAATTTAGCACCCAGGCCTAGACTAACAGATTTGTCCAAAAAAATTACCAAGAAATCTAAATAGAACAAGGAAAACAAACAAGAGAAGGGGCAAATCAGAAGGTTTGAATCTGTCAAATAAAGAATAGTTAGCCAACTATAATAGTTAAGTATTAATAGTTTAAAATGAAACATTTTGACTTATTATTCCTTGGCTGGAGAACCTCAAAAAAGGCAGCTTTATCACTGTTTCAGGGGAGTACAGCATGCAAACAATAAACTCAGCCCAAAGAATCAATGAGGTCCAGTGGTTGCTAATAAAACAAACACTTTCACAGAAAAAAGTGCTGATGTTGCACAGTAACACATTCATGGCCTACCTAAGCAAAGTGCCAGTACTAGGCCCAACCAGCCTGGTTCACCAAAGTGATTTAGCAAGCATGTTCTCCTCATTAGAAGCAGTACTACAGGTAAAAACAACTAACAAAGCTTCACCAAGTGAAGCAGCCACCAAACAATCAATATTTAAGTTAAATTAAGCAAACCATCAAACTAAAATCAAATAAAAGTCTCCATGGATCCTAAAATAGTTGATGATTACAGCCAACTTAAAGGAAATCAAGGACAGAGTCCTACGGACCACTTTCAGGCTGAGCAGTAAGCATTAGTAGCTAGTGTCCTGAGTTCATCAATAGAGTAAATGTTTTGCTTTTACTTTTCTCTTTCAAGTCAAGTCAAGTCAAGTCAGATTTATTTATACAGCGCTTTTTACAATGAAGCATTGTCTCAAAGCAACTTTACAAGTTTAGATTATCTCCTAATAACTACGTCCAATCTCAAATTGAGCGAGCCTAGGGCGACAGTGGCAAGGAAAAACTCCCTAGTTCTAGGAAGAAACCTTGGGAGACCAAGACTCAAAAAGGGAACCCCAACCTCCTTGGGCAGCGTACATGATAAATCTAAGAGCGAACTAAAGTCATGGAGTCAAAGTTCGAATAGAATGTGAAGTATGCACATCGACATTAAGTGGCCCAGGTTATGATGATAAATCTAAGAGGCGAAACTAAAGTCATGGGAGTCAAAGTTCGAATAAAATGTGAAGTATTCACATCGACATTAAGTGGCCCGGGTATGATGGGGCTGGAAGCTGATGATGGAAGCAGCTTGAGTGGAGCTCCATCAGATGAACATCATGTGTGGGGCCGGAACTGCCGGAACACAGCTCGGAGAGAAACAGAAAATGTTAATTAGGTTATTGATAAGAGCACCAGTGTTTATTAACAATCACTGATGCCATGTCAATCACTGATGGCCAAGTGTAGCATGAGACCCCCGGCAGCATTAGCTATAGCAGCATAGCTAGAAAGCTAGAAAGAGGAGAAACTGGTAGGAAACACAGCCAAGAGGGATCACATGAGACATTGGCAACCCCACGAGCGGCAGAAGACAGCAACCCAACGTCTCTGATCACCATAAGACTCTTTGACTATGAACCCCCAGCTCTGCCCTTATTCTAAGGCAAGGATGCATGAGTCAAGATCACGAGGACCGAAGCCCAGTTCAGCCAGACCGCCCACTCGACACTATTTTCAATCCATTACTCACTAAATTGCATGAGATTTTTCAACACTTTATTAAAAAACACTGCTTTTGGCCAACTGTAGGTTAATTTATAAGTATTTTCAACAATAAGGTTGGCTTTGCCATGATACAGTATAGACTATATTAAACTCATGATACATTCATGATACATTTAACTTTGGATTTGTCAGTACATATACCTATCAGAAATCAGGGAGCACCTGTACAATACAACTCAATTGATGCATATAATGCCTTATACACTGTGGATTTTCTGGGGGTTTGCTCTCATGTTTGGTTCTCGACAAGTCTTTTGGAACTCATTAATGATGAGAACCTACAGTGGGGCAAAAAAGTATTTAGTCAGCCACTGATTGTGCAAGTTCTCCTACTTAGAAAGATGAGAAAGGTCTGTAATTTTCATCATAGGTACACTTCACCTATGAGAGACAAAATGAGAAAAAAAATCCAGGAAATCACATTGTAGGATTTTTAAAGAATTTAATTGTAAATAATGGTGGAAAATAAGTATTTGATTAAGACCATTGATAATCTCCCTCTATCTGGGGCCCCACGCAAGATCTCATCCCATGGGGTCATGATCATTGAGAACAGTGAGCAAAAATCCCAGAAACTACATGGAGGGAGCTGATGAATGACCTGCAGAGAGCTGGGACCAAAGTAACAAAGGCTACCAGAAGTGACAAAGGCGCCAGGCATGTCTCCCTGCTTAAGCCAGTACATGTCCAGGTCCATCTGGAGTTTGCCAGAAAGCATATGGATGATCCAGAAGAGGATTGGGAGAATATCATGTGGTATAATATCAGAAGTTTTTGGTAAAAACTCAACTCGTCGTGTTTGGAGAAAAAAGAATGCTGAGTTGCATCCCAAGAACACCATACCTACTGGGAAGCATGGGGGTGGAAACATCATGCTTTGGGGCTGTTTTTCTGCAAAGGGAACAGGACGACTGATCCGTGTTAAGGGAAGGAGGAGGTAGTTGAAAGTCCTTGTTGCCCAAAAACATCACTGCTCTAGAGGAGATCTGCATGGAGGAATGGGCCAAAATACCAGCTACAGTGTGTGCCAACCTGGGGAAAACTACAGGAAACATTTGACCTCTGTCATTGCTAACAAAGGTTATGTTACAATGTATTGAGCTGAACTTTTGTTATTGACCAAATACTTATTTTCCACCACGATTTACAATTAAATTCTTTAAAAATCCTACAATTTTTGTCTCATTTTGTCTCTCATAAATACTTTTTTGCCCCACTGTAGGTACCACTGTATATTATTATGATTTTGTCTCTTTCCGTGTGTAAGTTCGAGCCTGAACATGGCAGTGGTGGTTAATACTCCAGTTTCTTACTTATGTCTGGGTTTCATGTTCATTTGAAGCTCGTTTGAAAGTTTGAAAATTCATGTCTCTTAGATGATTGCATTGATGTTCATTTGGGGCTTGTTTATGGATGCTCCCTTGTTTTGGCTCTGGCTTTGGACCTCGCTTTGGTCAATACTATTGTGTTTGATACTTGTGATTCTGGTGCCAACCTACCCGTTCTGATTGCTATCATTTGGATTTCTGATGCAGGTTTACATAGCTTCTATGTGTTCTTCAGGGTTCAAGTACTCAGGGATTATGACAGCAATGTAAATGTCATCAGTAAATCCCATGAATGATTGCTCTTTTCCCCTTAGTTAATTTTTTTGAACAATGATTGAAGCGTAGTACACACAACAACATTTAACTGCTTACATAATTCAAGATCTTTCATTCATTTATTGTGGCATTGAGGGCAGGAACTTGCACTTTACAGACACTGCACTGATGGCAGACATTTCCTGTTGTTAAGTTTTCAATGTTCGACAAATTGCTTAATTTCCACTTTATACACAAAAGCCCAGAGGCTAGTGTTTGCTTTTTAACTGACAAACATTTACATTTCATTTTTAACAAGTTGTCTTATAAAAGCAAGACTGAGTACAAGCTGCAATACATGGTCATAAATAGGCTGGGGGAACACACCATATTTTTATAGAGGGGCATAAACAGTAGTTTATCACATGCTTTATAGCCATATTGCACAACAAGTTTTCTCTGTCAGAAATTCCATATTGACACTAAGACCCGAGTGACACAGATGAAAATTCACAGTGCAAAGTACCTCTTCTTGTAGCCACATTATACATTTGAAATGTATCTAAAATTAACATCCCAATGAGTCTATAAGATATCATGCAATTCTCACCAGCAGCAGACTGCACAGCTTGTCTGACTCTTTTTAGTGAGTCAACTTTTTCAGCTCCCAAACGGCTCTACATTTCATTTGACCTAGGATTAGTATGTTTGCATGTGCAATTTCTTCAGCGTAAGTATACTAAGCCTCAACATTTCCATAACGTTACATTATGTTTGATAAAAAAAGATTAGACGTGAAAACATCACAAAGTTACACGTGTATGAAATGTTTTACGTTAAACTGAATGTTGCAGAGTTTTTTGCTGCAAATACTAAACAGACAGTGCATGTGGTATAAAAAGAATCTCAGATGTTAGTCATCTGGTCTGGTGTGTTAGGTCAACTAAAACCCACAAAACCAAACCCCCCTTTGCTAATTACAGTGACTCGAATCATAATGCAGGGTTTTCCAAAATGAAGTATAACATCAACAATAGTGAAATTAATGTTGGTACTACCGCTACATTTGTTCCTAAATAAACTATGGAAAAAATATTGCCTATGAATTTTGCACTGATCAGATTTGTTTGTAGATTTGATTCTAGTATACAGTTTACTTGTTATCCCGCCCATGTCTGTTTCATGGCTATTTTTGGAAAAAGGTGAGTTTGGTGACTTAACGAGGTACTGCACATGCGCATACCGCCACTACAAATGGGCCAAGACATGCCGACCTAATTTACAACACATTTACTAATATGCCAGTTGGTTCTTTCTAATGATGGGGCAGAGCTTCTGTACAACAGTTCCATTCCTATTTCAACCAGTGACCAGTCACCACCTTATATAACATCACTGATAACAGACAGGCCCTGTACATCATCTGGCGTTGCAAGTTTAAAATAGAATTAAAACGCCACCTACTGAATGTTTGAAACATAGCAGCGTATTGGGGCAGAATTTCATAACTGGCTCATAATTTGGCACATTTTAAGCTTGGCGAGGGTGAGAGTGGCGGCTTTTCCAAGTAAAGTGCATGGAAGGAAATCCGTCCTGCCATCACGGAGATGAGGTTGACAAGATAACGGGGGACGAGATAATGAGGTTAGACTGTATTTGTATGGGTTTTAGAATGTAACTTAAAAGTAAAGTAATTAGTACTGAGATTACATTTTCCAGAAAGTAATGGGTAATGTCATTACAATTTTAGTTAAGTAATGAGTAATCAGTAATGGATTAATTTTTTGGAGTAACTAACTGAACACTGATAATGAGATAAAGATATCTCCTCACATTGGTGCTAGTGAATGCTTTAATATAAAGTTAGAAGTAATGTAATATATACAAAATTCCCCAGTCACCAAATAAAAAGTCAATCATGAAATTTTCAATTTCAATATCATTCACATTGTGGAAATCCACAACAATCAGTGTTGAAAACATGTCCCTGTCTGTCTCCATTGTTTTCAGGTTTGCTTGTTTATTTAGCATCGCTGTCATTTTAACAACAGACACAAGGTTACCTCAAGAACAGTCATATATATATATATATATATATATATATATATATATATATATATATATAGTATTTAGTCAGTCACTGACTGAGCAAGTTATCCTACTTAGAAAGATGAGAGAGGTCTGTAATTTTCATCATAGGTACACATCAACTTATGAGAGACAAAATGAGAAAAAAAATCCAGGAAATCACATTGTAGCATTTTTAAAGAATTTAATTGTAAACCATGGTATTTGGTCACCCACAAACAAGCAAGATTTCTGGCTCTCACAGACCTGTAACAACTTCTTTAAAGAGCACTTCTGTCCTCTATGCGTTACCTGTATTAATGGCACCTGTTTGACCTCGTTATCTGTATAAAAGACACCTGTCCAGAGCCTCAAACAGTCAGACTCCAAACTCAACCATGGCCAAGACCAAAGAGCTATCCGAAGGACACCAGGAGAAAATTGTAGACCTAGCATCCAGGCAGGCTGGGAGATTGAATCTACAATAGCAAGCAGGTTGTGTGAAAAATTAACTGTGGGAGCAATTGTAAGACCATACAAGAGCATTGATAATCTCCTTTGATCTGGGGCGCCACGCAAGATCTCATCCCGTGGGTAAAAATGATCATGAGAACGGTGAGCAATCCCAGAACTACAACGGAGGTACTGATGAATAACCTGCACCGAGCGGGGACCAAAGCAACAAAGGATACCATCATAACACACTACGACCGCGAGGGGAACTCAGCCGCCCTGCTTAAGGCCAGTACAATGTCCATGCCCGTCTGAAGTTTGCCAGAGAGCATATGGGATGGTCCAGAAGAGGATTGGGAGAATATCAGTGTCAAATGAAACCAAAATAGAATTTTTTGTAAAAACTCAACTCGCCCATGGTTTGGAGAAAGAGAAGCTGAGTTACACCATACCTACTGTAACCATGGGGTGGAAACCTCATGCTTTTGGGGGCTGTTTTCTGCAGAGGGGACAGATTACTTGATCCGTGTTAAGGGAAGAAATGAACGGGGAGCCATGTAGCGTAGATTTTTAATCCAAAACCTCCTTCCATCATGAGAGCATTGAAAGATGGAACGTGCTGGTTCATTCCAGCATTCCCCTGCTCGGCCGAACCAAAGGAGTGGCTCCGTAAAAAGCATTTCAAGGTTCTGGAAGTGGGCCGAACCCATCTCCGACCTCAGCTCCATAGGAGATTTGTGGAGGGTTTGAAAGTCCGTTTTGCCCAGCGACAGCCCGCAAACATCCTGCTCTATAGGAGATTCTGCGATGGAGAATGGGCCAAAATACAGCAGCTACAGTGTGTGCCAACCTGGTGAAGACTTACATGAAATGTGTGACCCTCTGTCATTCCAACAAAGTTAATGTTACAAGTATTGAGTTGAACTTTTGTTACTGACCAAATACTTATTTCCCACCATAATTTACAATTACATTTTTAAAATGCTACAATGTGATTTCCTGGATTTTTTTCCTCATTTTGTCTCTCATAGTTGAAGTGTACCTATGATGAAAATTACAGACCTCTCTCATCTTTCTAAGTAGGAGAACTTGCACAATCAGTGGCTGACTAAGTTGACTAAATACTTTTTTGCCCCACTGTAAACCCACACAGACACGGGGTGGACACACACAAAGGAGATCGCTCCCCCTGGGGATTAAACCCAGGACCTTGCTGTGAGGCAATGGTGCTACCCACCGAGCCACTGTGTCACCCATTAGTTTCAACTAATACCAGAGCTGACAGAATATTTACTCTAAAATGGGAAGACAGTGCATTAACGCATTGCAGTGCCACATTCCAGCATGCCTCACACAACCCATGAACAACAACATGAATGCAAATCTTATTAGAATCAAGTCATTAATCAATATACATCAAGAGTGGGCTGCATGGAAATTAATTTCTTCACTATACACATATATAATGTCCATTTGCATATACGTCATAGGTCCGATAAGCATAGTGGTGCAGTGGTAGTGCAGTCGCCTCACCGCCCCAGCATCCGTGGTTCAAACTCGACCTCAGATTCTGTCTGTGTGGCATTTGCATGTCCCGTGTGCATATAGGTTTACTTCTGTCACTCTAGTTTCCTCCCACAGTCCAAAGACATGCATTTGATAACAGATGCTTTGCTGTTTCATTGTTTTATTCAGTGACAATAAAGATACTTGACCTTCTTAGATTTTGTTGGAAATCTAGTGCTAAGCTGATTTTTGGTTTGGCAAAACTCAAATATAAATAATGACAGGATGATGTCAGCTGGTGAGCCACATCATTCTGCATGGCTCTCCTCTGACCATTCATCTCCTCTGTTCATTACAACCTGCTATTACCTAGCATATACTGTATAAGCCCTCACTTCTGTGCACTTCTTTGTCTGGTATTACTAAAGAACACTGAAAGGTAGCATTTGTTATATGTCCCTGGTCTCCAACTTTACTCTTTACAATGACATATAATGATTAAAATCCTTCAGAAATCTTTTTTGCATTGCTGTCACTCCATATCACATATGTGCCTTAAATATGTTGTTCAAAAGAAATCCATAATAATTTACTTTAAAATACATATTTTAGTCATGTCCCCTGGTTTTCACTTAGTCCTGTTACACTAACATATTCCCACTTCTGAAAATTATGGAACATACCACAAATCACATGTGCAATAGGACATTGTATCATCTGGATCTTCTGAAGACCACAGGAAGAACAAAAGTAAGTTCTCTCTTATTTTTTCCTGTATATTTGATGATATTGTAACTTTGATTGAGAACATCAGTCTCAACGTACTATCCTGTTACTGAAAATATTTTAGGTGTTATTTGTTTATTGTAAAAATACAAATTTTTGGTAAATCATTAGAATGCGCTCAGTGCCCTAATGCTATTAATATAGGTTTCGTTTTATGTATTTGCTAATTCTGCGCTGAAAACTCAGTCCTGTTACTCATATAAAGAATAACAGGACTGTGTAACAGCAACAGGAGAAACCACGTGAAAATTAAATAAAGCTGAGACTGACGAATACTTATGAATGAAATAGTTTATTATGAATAATGTGTGAATATGTTAAATATGTGTGTTGTTAGATTCAGTGGTGAAAAACTATAGAATTTTTAAGAGTTACAGCAAGCAAATGACACCCATTCTGCAGAATGACTCAAATAAAGCATGCACACGTGTGATTATATCAGTCTCTATTAGAAATTAGTCTCCAAGACATTAGTAAGCACTGGAGGATGGTCTGCTGGCAAATATCTTTCTCTGATTCTGTGAGTAATGCCTGATGCTGACTCTTACTGGGTATTTCCCATTTACAACCACTACCTGTTACTTCCTTTTACAACCACTACATCCTACACTAAACCACAACCCCTTTGCCATATCCATAAATCACACAATGTCCAAAATGGAGAAAATGTGTTATTTTGGTACTTTGAAACTTGCACCAAAACACTTGGTACTTTCATCTGTAGATCCTCTTAGTAAATCTGCGTGCTTGTTTTCAAATTTGTATGGTCCATAATAAAAGGGGGCCTAACACAAAAGGTAGGGTCCTTGCCCTAGGCTTGCTCAATTTGGGATTGGACGCAGATATTAGGAGATAATCTAAAAATAGTTGCTTTGAGACAATGCTCCATTTTAAAAAGCGCTATATAAAAAAATCTGACTTGACTCTGACTTGGTATAAGCTTAACATTGCAAAAAGTTTGCCATGGAAAGAAAAGGAATTATATGAAGTAAGCCATGGCTATCACAGTTAGCAAGTGATGGTGTCAGAGAGTGCCATTTTAGAGTAGCGAAGCACTATGACTTTTGACACAGCTCAGGGAATAAGCAGATGCTGAACTGTTTTGTCCTCTGCTAAACTGCTAAGAAGTGATGAGATGACTGCCCAGCAATGATGCTGAGGATGCCGACAGTGATCAGACTTTGTGTAATAGCCATAGCCAGGGGACTCTGGGCAGGGCAGAAAACTGTGCTGGCTTATCTAGATCAGTGCCAGACAGCTGAATCAGAAAGTCAATCAAAAAGTATATCAGAACATATTCTAAGTCTGGCAGAGCCCAGTCTTAGCTAAGTCCGTCTTAGCTAAGTTTCTACCAAGAGGACAAGATAACCAGTTGAAACTTCAGTGCAGGATGTGTCTGCTTGCTCTTACGTTGTTGTCTTTCATGGGCACTGACTTATCTCTAGTGTAATTTACACATTTACAGATGCCCTATCCAGAGCTACTTACAGAAATGCTTTAGTAGATATTGCCTCATGCTAGTACAAAACCCTGTTAGGATATGATGTAGGAAGAAACAACAAAATGCCATAAAAGACATTAACAATACGAGAATCTATTATTTAAATGTATAAGGGAATAATCAGTTTACTTAATTGCTGAATAAAAAGGAGAATATTTACTTTCTGATGAAGTTCATTCCACTACCTGGTTGCCAGTACATAGAGGTACAGAGCAGGGTTTGTTTAGATTGATGCCATGGTCAACTTATTGCTAAAGTCAAAGTAAAAGTCAGATGTTTTTATTTCTATACCACTTTTTACAACGGAGCATTGTCACAAAGCAGATTTACAATCGTAGATTATCTTCTAGTATCTAAGCCCAAGGCCAAACTGAGCAAGCCTAGGGCAACAGTGGCAAGGAAGAACTCCATAAATGTTATAAGGAAGAAACCTTGGGAGCACCAGGACTCAAAAATATACCCAACCTCCTTGGCCGACTATGTAAGAATGAATGTAGGTTATCCATTTAATAACTTCATAGTAATAATTTAAATAAACAGAAGCCAAATAAATATAAAGAATATATAAGAAATGGTTCATGACTATCTGATCAGTAGAATGAAACTATAAAATGTTGCTACTGACCTTCCTAAATGCTGAGATTATAATTAAGTAATAAATGGTTATCTCAGTAGATACATTGTCTACGTACATAAGAAGCAGCCTACATTATCACCCAATTAAGTTTAGATAGTAGCTAATTATTAATTAAAAAAATTGTCTAGGGGATCTATTTATTTGACTGTTTTGTCAGTCAGAGTTGTGCACAAAACAATTGTTATTGATATAATCATGTAATTATTTTCAATATTTTAATTAATAGTAATCTCTTTTTTTGGGCGAATTGGGTCACCAGAGCACCTAACAGTAATAATGGCTCCACCTTAACTCATAAAACAAAAATCCATGCATAAAGTTGTCTCAGCTCTAAATATATGATTGTAACATATATTTTACATATATAACACTTGTGCATTGCTGTCCAAAGCTCAATATAACAAGGTCTGGGACATCAGTTCTTCACAGGGCATGTAACCACCCAACCTTCACATTGCCAGTCCAAAAGCATTTAAAACCCAGATCCTCAGCAACTGCTGTTTCCAGCATTTGGCTCTTACCTTTCATTTTTTTAAGTCTGAAACTGAATAGTTGTAGGGATTTCAAATTCACATAAAAAAAAAGGGTAACACCCCCATCCCATATACACACCTGTGCATCACGCTATCCAGGTGGGGACTTTGTCGACTTATGACTTACTACACCTGCATCTACCCCTAACCCCAACTTTAATCTTAGCCTCAGTAACCTAAACCAAATCCTTTGGCTCTTTTGGTTTTAAAATAACATCTGTTCAGTAAGAGTAATAAAATACATAGTAAAAACACAACAATCTAAAAACATATTCATCATATAATAACATATGGCGAACTTGTCAGACCATGCATCTTCCCATGTGATATGTACGGTAATGTTTTTGGTCAATTTTGTCATAGACAAGGGCTGTGAAATTCAAATTGTACGGTTTAAATATGAATTAGTATGAAATACTGACACTGACAAAAGTGAACTTTAGCAGCAGTACAAACAATTCATCACCATCATCATCACAACAACACAATGTGAGATTTTCCACATTTCTTAAGCTAATTTTTCAGCATCCTACAGCCATTTATAATTATTCAATCACTTCCATAATGTTTTTGTTATTCTATCTTCTATATTCACAGGTATTTGAATCCAGTGATCAGCCTCACAATCTTTCATTTTGCTCTTCTCTTGATCCTTGTGTCAAATGTTTATAGCAGATGGGAGATAAGATTTGTTTGCTACAGAACCTTGGAGTTCCAGCTGCTCTAGACCTTTGCTCATAATAAAGTAGGAGATGTTTCCCAGATAGGGAGGAGCCTCAACAAAACCTGACAAAAAAAAGTTAAATCTCAGGACCACTGCATTGTGAAATACAATCCCTAGAGGGCAGCTACTTTGCAACTTGCCTTCAACATTCTTTTTTTCTTTTCTACTGTGAAAGTCGGATAACCACAGAACCCCCAAAACCCCTGACTTTTTTAAGTGTTGATCGTACGGTGCAGTAGCCTTTGGTCTGCCTGAAGTCCTGACCTGTTCCCAATAGAGAACGTCTGGAGAATTTTGAAACGAAAAATGCGACACAATCTGTTACTGCACTATTCTTGTTTCTAAATAAACTGGATGATTTAGAAGTGTGTGTGGGTGTGTTACTCGTGGTGGATAAAGGTTAGTCTTGTAGTAAACTCATCTTTCAACCACTGATCATAGCAAGGACTGTCACAGAGAGTAAGTCCAGCAATCCTTAATAGGGACCTCATTTCTACTGCTTGTGCCCATGACATTATCTTTTCTGTTTCAAGCGTTGTTCGAGGACTAAGCTCCTGCTTCACCCATGCAGACTGACACAAATACTGCAAAACTGCTGCCATAGACCCAATCATTGGTCACACTCAATCAAAATCTCAAGGTACTTGAACTGCTTCACTATGGGCAGAGTTTCAAGAAAGCACTCCAGACTTTTCTGGGAGAGTACCATGAGGATCGGACTTGAAAGTGCTGATTCTAACTCCAGCCGCTTCAGTCTCCTCAAAAAAATGACCAGTAGTCCATCACCCAAAAATGGGGAAAGACAGTCCTGTGGTAGTTCCTCCTATTATTGGACAGGCATTAAGGGGTAGGTAGAGAAATGGCACTGGTTTTATGCTGGATCCCCCTCCTAATGCAGCCCTCCCCAGTTATCCAAGCTTGTGACTCGCATTGAGGTGCCCTGGTATTGGCACCTACAATATTTAGTGTCTATACCTGATAACATGACCATCAGATATTTCATTGTCAGGCTTTTCTAAAAGCAGCTACAGTTGTGTTAGTTGTGCAGCTCTGTCTGTCTGTCTTTCTAACCACACATATATACATATACCGTATATCGTTAAGGGACTGGACTATTGACAGAAGGTCTAGAAACCCCAGTACTGCCAAGGTACATACTGATGGACCCCTGACAATGCCATTAGCCAAAAATGGCTTGCATTGTATGTTGTAAGATTGTTTCAACTGCAAATACCTAATCAGAAAATCAAATACAACGTGAGCATCAAAATGAGGATGAAAGGTGATTTAAGTAACTTTGAATGTCCCATGGTTGTATATAGTCCCATATATATATATATATATATATATATATATATATATATATGGGGACTGTGGTAGCCTAGCGGGTAAGGTACTGGACTATGGACCAAAGGGTCCTGGGTTCAAATCCCACCTCTGCCAAGTTGTTGGGTCCTTGAGCAAGGCCCTTACCCCACAATTGCTTGGATTGTAAGATTGTATCAATTGTAAGTCGCTCTGGATAAGGGCGTCTGCTAAATGCTGTAAATGTATATATTATATATATATATATATATATATATATATATATATATATATACACACAGTGGGGCAAAAAAAATTATTTAGCAAGTTCTCCTAAAGATGAGAGAGGTCCTGTAGTTTTCATCATAGCTACACTTCAACTATGAGAGGACAAAGACAAAATGAGAAAAAAAATCCAGGAAATCACATTGTAGGATTTTTAAAGAATTTCATTGTAAATCATGGTGGAAAATAAGTATTTGGTCAATAGCAAAAGTTCAACTCAATACTTTTGTAACATAACCTTTGTTGGCAATGACAGAGGTCAAACGTTTCCTGTAAGTCTTCACCAGGTTGCACAAACTGTAGCTGGTATTTTGGCCCATTCCTCCATGCAGATCTCCTCTAGAGCAGTGATGTTTTGGGGCAACACAGACTTTCAACTCCCTCCACAAATTTTCTATGGGGTTGAGGTCTGGAGACTGGCTAGGCCACTCCAGGACCTTGAAGTGCTTTTTACGGAGCCACTCCTTCATTGCCCAAGTGGTGTGTTTGGGATCATTGTCATGCTGGAAGACCCAGCCACGTTCCATCTTCAATGCTCTCACTGATGGAAGGAGGTTTTGGCTTAAAAGCTCATGATACATGGCCCCATTCATTCTTCCCTTAACACAGATCAGTCGTCCTGTCCCCTCTGCAGAAAAACAGCCCCAATGCATGATGTTTCCACCCCCATGCTTCACGGTAGGTATGGTGTTCTTGGGATGCAACTCAGCATTCAAACAAGTTGAGTTTTTACCAAAAAGTTCTATTTTGGTTTCATCTGACCACATGATATTCTCCCAATCCTCTTCTGGGTCATCCATATGCTCTCTGGCAAACTTCAGACGGGCCTGGACATGTACTGGTTTAAGCAGGGGGACACTCGGTGTAGTGTGTTACTGATGGTAGCTATTGTTACTTTAGTCCCAGGTCATTCATCAGGTCCCTCCGTGTAGTTCTGGGATTTTTGCTCACCGTTCTCATGATCATTTTGACCCCACCAGATGAGATCTTGTGTGGAGCCCCAGATCGAGGGAGATTATCAGTGGTTTTGTATGGCTTCCATTTTCTTACAATTGCTCCCACAGTTGATTTATACACACAAACCTGCTTGCGTATTGTAGATTCACTCTTCCCAGCCTGCTGCAGGTCTACAATTTTCATCCTGTTGTCCTTCGACAGCTCTTTGGTCTTGAGTTTGGAGTCTGACTGTTTGAGGCTGTGGACAGGTTTCTATTATACAGATAATGAGGTCAAACAGGTGTCATTAATACAGGTAATGAGTGGAGGACAGAAGAGCTTCTTAAAGAAGTTGTTACAGGTCTGTCAGAGTCAAAAATCTTGCTTGTTTGTGGGTGACCAAATACTTATTTTCCACCATGATTTACAATTAAATTCTTTACAAATCCTACAATGTGATTTCCTGGATTTTGTTTTTCTCGTTTTTTTACAGATCTCTCTCATCTTTCTAAGTAGGAGAACTTACACAATCAGTGGCTGACTAAATACTTTTTTGCCCCACTGTATGAAGAGAGAGAGAGAGAGAGAGAGAGAGAGAGAGAGAGAGAGAGAGAGACACAGAGAGAGAGAGAGAGAGAGAGAGAGAGAGACACAGAGAGAGAGGGTGAATTATTACTCTGCTAAACTGTGGACCTGTTGGTCAAGATATAGCTTATCATTCTCCAGCTTTTATCAGATAACAGCAGCATCTGTGTTACAGTTGTCCCTTCATCTCCTAAAACAGTCAGCATTTAAATACTGGCATCACCAAACCTAACTATGACATACACTTGCACTTTCAATTGTCTGCTGACATTGCTAATATAGAATACAAGTCT
The DNA here is from genome assembly GCA_025084515.1 of Ancistrus triradiatus. NCBI lineage: Eukaryota > Metazoa > Chordata > Actinopteri > Siluriformes > Loricariidae > Ancistrus > Ancistrus triradiatus. Next base: position 396,643 of record JAJAGP010000430.1, on the reverse strand, counting down.
GCTTATTGCAATAAAATATGATCCCGAGTGTTTAAACACAGAGTCTGTGTATATGGTTGAATTAAAAAAAATAAAAGTATACTCTCTCTTGGAACATCCTCAGCTCTCTAATGTAGATATTATCATGTCACCTTGACTGACTGTGACAAAGGTTAGTTTTATTGGCGGTCGTTTCTGCTAGCCACTGGCTGGAAGTGGTGGTTGGATTATAAAAGCATTATGGTGGCTTTAACAGAGGCACAAAGCTACCAGGTTCCACTGTAATAATGGTATCAATCACGATAAGATCAGGGAGGAAAGAGCAAAGGGTAGTGTCAGCATAAGTCACCAGCTCTATACTTACACACTCACACTCACTCACTCACACACACACACACACACACACACACACACACACACCTTTGTCTTTTATCATCGTGAGGACTCTCCACTGACATGATATTACTGTAGCTACTACACCTACATACAACTAACCTTAGACTTTACCTCTGAGAGCAAAGATTTTTTAGATTTTTTATGTTCTTGTGGGGACATTTTTTGCTTCGGTGATACATAAACTTGCCCCTCTTCCCAGACACACATGAAATTTATACAAATGCACTACTAAAAGCAACATCACAAAAACTCATGCTCAGGGAAAAAACACAGTGAAAAGCCACAGGTGCAGCAGGGAATACTGTATACTCTCTCTCTCTATGTATATTTACATTATATATATATATATATATATATATATATATATATATATATTAGTGAGGCAAAAAGGGTCGTGGACCCTTTTAGAATTTTCTATATTTATGCATAAATATGACCTAAACGTCATCTGATTTTCACAACAGTCCTAAAAGTAGATAAAAAGAACCCAGTTAAACAAATGAGACAAAAATATACTAAAAAATACTCTGTCATTTATTTTTTTAGGAAAATGATCCAATATTACATATTATTGAGACGCAAAAGTATGTGAACCTCTCTTTGAAGGTGAATTTACAGTCAGGTGTTTCAATCAATGGGATGACAATCAGGTGTGAGGGGGCACCCTGTTTTATTTAAAGATCAAAGTCTATCAAAGTCTGCTCTTCACAACACGTTTGTGGAAGTGTATCATGGCACGAACAAAGGAGATTTCTGAGGACCTTTGCAAAAGAGTTGTTGATGGTAATCAGGCTGGAAAAGGTTACTAAACCATCTTTAAAGAGTTTGGACTCCACCAATCCACAGGCAGACAGATTGTGTACAAATGGAGGAAATTCAAGACCATTGTTACCCTCCCCAGGAGTGGTCGACCAACAAAGATCACTCCAAGAGCAAGGCGTGTAACAGTTGGCAAGGTCACAAAGGACCCCAGGGTAACTTCTAAGCAACTGAAGGCCTCTCTCACATTGGCTAATGTTAATGTTCATGAGTCCACCATCAGAAGAACACTGAACAACAATGGTGTGCATGGCAGGGTTTCAAGGAGAAAGCCACTGCTCTCCAAAAAGAACATTGCTGCTCATTTGCAGTTTGCTAAAGATCACGTGGACGAGCCAGAAGACTATTGGAAGAATGTTTTGTGGACGGATTATTTCATTAAACGATTCATGGAATCTGGAAGAATTTCAGTCCATAAAGGGCAAGGTTGTAAGCCTAATGCCAGTGTTCTCTGGGCCCTAAGATGGCACTGCATCAAGAAGCATCGCTCTCATGTCTTCACTTGTGTTTTGCTTATCCAAGTGGAAACTAACACCATGTCTGGAAATGAATGTTAAAAATGTTAGCGACAAGCAGTTGTCCTAAAACAGACAGCCTACTATTATGCACTGTTTTAAAACATTTCAATAATTTTATCATGCACTTGTTGACAAACTGGAGATCCTCTGCCCATCTTTACTCCTCAAAGACCCAGCCTTTCATGGATACTTTTGTACTAAATCATGATTACAATCACCTGTTTAAAATCATATAGTTATTTTGTTTTTTTAACCTCATTACTAGTCCTAAATTGCCCCTGTCCCAACCTTTTTTTTTTTGTATGTGTTGCAGGCCTGAAATGCAGGAGTATTTTAATAAAAGAAACAAACTGACAAAACAAAACATGAAATATCTTGGGTTCATACTGTCTGCATTAAAATAAACATAAATAAATGTAAGACACAAGGCATTTTTTTTACGTGCATTTTCTATTCTGTCGCACCTTTTTCTGATTTGGGGTTGTATATTTTTATGAGTATTGCAATCGGAAATTATTAATTTTATATACAAATATAAAATCTTTAATAAAACAAGGAAGAAGACAAATATCTTGGCAATTTCACTGTCCTGTTTGATATAATGGTAAAACCCTGTGCAAGTAAATTAATATAATTGCTTAAAATATTAGAAATTAGTATTACCATTACAGTATTTAACACTAATAATTAATATATTGCAGCTCCAGACCAAATCACCTTGACCAGGTAAGCTGGAGGTAAAACAAGGTGCTTTGCTTAGCTTTTTGAATTAATATTACTATCATTATTGATAATGTCCGATTAATGGGGAACCATGGGAAAGCAAATCCACACAGAGAGAGATGACGAGGCTGAATCTCTTGGCAAAGTGGACAGAGCATTTTTGAAGATGACTTCATGGAGTCTGTCTTCATTAATTCTGGTTCATCCGTTCCCCTTGCCTAGACAGTTCAGGCTGCTTTCAAACCGCTTTTCAAAGCACCTTAGGAAGGCTTCCTATTTTGTCCCATAAGGATCCATCTGCACAGGCTTTTACTCAGAGTGGGTTTTTTTGTAATTGCCCTTGTGCATTGTAACGATGATGTTTGATATACATGTCTAAGCCAGTTCCCGTGTGCAAAGCCCTAGCTGTAGACCAATTTGCAAAGAAAAGGAGATACTGCGTTTGAGTGGATTCCACCTTCGGGTCTCTAATTAAGAACGGCGCCACACCCATACTTGTCGGCAGATGGCGGTAAAACGCCATTAACGGCATTATGAGAGCCCTCTGGCATTCATTAAACTGGCCGAGGACTCGAGAACAAACTAATCAGTTATCAGTTAAAACAAAGTTAACAAACACAGATAATGCAATTAATAAAAATTATTTAGTGTTAATTTGTTCTTAATTTCTCATCCATGTCAGAGCAATGCCGACTTTAGTGTTAAATCACTTCAACACTGTGACACAAGTATCCCATGCATCTCAAAATGTCCCTGTAGATTATTTACAATAGGAACCTGTGAACTTGGAATGTCCTGTCATTGACAGGACTGTCACCTTTGCCTGCAGTTGTGTCGTGAACGAGAAACCCGAACCGCTACAGACTGGAACCGCATCATCTTTAGCGACAAATCCAGGTTCTCTTTGGGATCAAGTATGGAGGCCTCGTGGTGAACGCTTCCATCCTGCCTTTGCTGAGGAGCAACACACTGCCCCAACTGCTGGTGTGATGATCTGAGGAGCCATCTCATATGACAGTCTGCCAACCATAGTAGTGACATGAAGGACACTAACAGATCAGAGATATGTGCAGGACATCCTGTGGCCACATGTTCCCTCTCATGGCAGGGCTTCCACCTGGCATTTTTCAGCAGGATAATGCTCCCCCACACACAGCAAGGGTTCCCCAGGAATGTCTCTGCCAGATTTATTGGCAATCAAGTATTTATGGGACCAAGTGGGACCCCAGCTGCTGCAACCTACAAGCGTGGAGGATCTACAGGTATAATATCTGTGGCCAAACGTGCCACAGAACATCAGACAGAAATAGTCAAGTCGAGTCAAGTCAGATTTATTTATATAGCGCTTTTTACAATGGAGCATTGTCTCAAAGCAACTTTACAAGTTTAGATTATGTCCTAATAACTACGTCCAATCCCAAATTGAGCAAGCCTAGGGCGACAGTGGCAAGGAAAAACTCCCTAGTTCTAGGAAGAAACCTTGGGAGGACCAAGACTCAAAAAGGGACCCAACCTCCTTGGGCGGCGTAGATGATAAATCTAAGAGCCAAAACTAAAGTCATGGAGTCAAAGTTCGAATAAAATGTGAAGTATGCACTCGACATTAACTGGCCTGGGTATGGTGAGGCTGGAGCTGATGACGGAAGCAGCTTGAGTGGAGCTGCAGCGGATGAACATCATGTGTGGGGCTGAAACTGGCACCGGAACACAGCTCGGAGAGAAAACAGAAAATGCAATTAGTTATTGATTAAGAGCACAGTATCTATTAACAATCACTGATGCCATGTCAATCACTGATGCCATGTGTAGCATGAGACTCCGGCAGCATTAGCTATAGCAGCATAGCTAGAAAGAGGAGAACTGGTAGGAAACACAACCAAGAGGAATCACATGAGACATTGGCAACCCCACGGGAGGCAGAAGACAGCAACGTCTCTGATCACCATAAGACTCTTTGACTATGAACCCCCAGCTCTGCCCTTATTCTAAGGCAAGGATGCACGAGTCAAGATCACGAGGACCGACGCCCAGTTCAGCCAGACCGCCCACTGGACACTCCCGGCTAGCGGACAAGGCAGGCAGGCCAGACATGACTCCAGGCTCTGGCCCCAGTGACCCAAGCCATGCATCCTGGTCTAAATCTAGTCAAAAAAATCTAGTAAAAAGGTATGTCTTTAGCCTAGACTTAAAACTTAAGAGAGTGTCTGAATCTCGAACGAAAGTGGGAAGTTTATTCCATAGTTGGGGGGCCATGTATGAGAAAGCCTTTCCCCCGGCTGTGACTTTTTTAATTCTAGGAACTAAAAGAAGTCCTGCACCCTGCGAACAAAGTAGACGAGTTGGATTGTAAAACTCTAAGAGTTCACTCAGATAATGTGGGGCCAGGCTATGTAGAGCTTTAAAAGTTACAAGAAGTATTTTGTAATCAATGCGGAATTTGACTGGTAACCAGTGTAGTGATGATAGAACAGGAGTGATATGATCAAATTTTCTAGTTCAAGTTAACACTCGGGCAGCTGCATTCTGAACTAACTGAAGTTTATTTATAGATTCACTAGAGCATCCAGTAAGTAAGGCATTACAGTAATTCAACCTTGAGGTTATAAACGCATGAACAAGTTTTTCTGCAACATTAAAAGAGAGGATATTTCTAAGTTTAGCGATATTACGTAATTGAAAGAAAGCAATTCGAGTGATGCTGCTAAAGCGCGCATCAAAGGAGAGATCTGAATAATGTGACACCTAAGTTTTTTTTACAGACGGATGGGCTGGGCAATACTGGGGACAGCCATCTACAAAAATTTAGGATAGATGATAGATTAGCCAACCTGTCTCTCACAGCCTTGGGTCCCACTAATAGAACCTCAGTTTTATCTGAGTTTAGATTAAGAGAATTAAATAATAACATCCCCAATCTTTATTTCCTTTACACAATCCTCGATTTTGTTGATTGTAAGGCTGTCATTAGTTTTGGCTGATATGTACAGCTGGTGTATCATCTGCATAGCAGTGGAAACTAATGCCATGTTTACGAATAACTGAGCCTAGATGTAGCATCGTACAGAGAGAATAAAAGCAGGCCAAGCACTGACCCCTGAGGCACGCCATACGTCACTTTTGAGAGCTTAGACCTTAGATTAATTTATATGAACAAACCGGTACCGGTCAGTTAAGTAGGATTTAACCCAAGAAAGTGCGGATCCCTTAATACTACAGTATGTTTTGTTCTAGTCTGTTTAGTAAAAAATCATGATCTATAGTGTCAAATGCTGCACTTAAATCTAACAGAACAAGAAAAAAAAACACATCCCTTATCTGAGGACATTAAACAAGTCATTTAGTATCCTACTTAATGCTGTTTCAGTACTATGATGGGGCCTGAAGCCAGACTGAAATGTTTCATAAATTTCATTCCTTTGGAGGTGACTACAGAGCTGCTGATATGACGGCTTTTTCTAAGATTTTGGACAGAAACCGTGGATTTGAAAATTGGTCTATAATTAGATATCACACAAGGGTGAAGATTGGCTTTTTTAATCAGTGGTTTGATAACGGCAGACTTAAAGGATTTGGGCACATAACCTAAGGTAAGGGGATGAATTTAAAATATAGCTAACACTGGCTCTATAACACTAGGTAATACTTGTTTGAGTCACGTGTAGGAATTGGATCTAATAAACATGTTTATGGCTTAGACGAAGCTGATATCAGTGCGGAAAGTTCAGTATTTAGTAATGGGGTAAAAGATTCTAGTCTGATTTACAGCTCATTAAATAGATTTCTTCACTAGTGCTGCATCTGGAAGGTGGGCTGAAACAGTTTGGTGATTGTGATGAGCATTGAGTTTTATGCCTAATGTTTTCTATCTTATCATTAAAAGAAAGTCATGAAATCATTACTGTTAAAATGACACAGAACGGGAGATTCACTTTCTGTGGGGTTTTTTGTTAATTTGGAGACTGTTATTAAAGAGAAAATCTTGGATTATTCTTATTTTTCTCTACGATTGAAAAGAGAAGTATGCAGCTTTAGCTTTAGTGAGGGGCATGCTTATACTCTGCCATGCTGTCCCCTCCAAGCAATCTTAAACACCTCCCAAATTTAATATGTCTCCACTTGCGCTCTAGATGCCGTGTCTTTTCTTTGCTTTAAGGTACGGGTGTTGGTCATTATACCATGGTGCTAGCCTTTTTCCCTAATACGTTTGACCCCTAGCAGGGGCAGTCGTGTCGAGGTTTGGCGAAGCACACATTCTGATTGGTCATGTACCACACTCAAAGATGATTAATCTCCCGTAAGGTGTATTAAATTTCAAGTCTGGTAGGTTTTTAATAAACGCAGCTGGAGTAGCAGATGTGATAGTGCGCTTGGTGTGATAACGAGGGAGAAAGGATTTTATTTATTAGAGATAGCTCAAATACTAAAAGATAGTGATCTGAAATCAATCACACTCACTTTGCAGGAAAACATCAAGGTTATCTATATTGATACCAAATGTTAATATTAGATCTAAAATATGATTACAGCGGTGGGTTGGTCCCATCACATTCTGAGTTGATACCCATGGATTCTAAGATGGACTCGAAAGCAATTTAAGTGGATCCTGCTCATTGTTCAAAGTGAATATTGAAATCACCTACAATTAAAGCCTTATCTGTTGACAGTACTAAGAAGGAAAGACAGTTAGCAAATTCCTGAAGAAATTCTGAATAGGGACCAGGAGGGCGGTAAATAGTGATAAGTTGAAAAGAGTGTGGTTTTGACTTCCATAAGGGATGGATCAGTCACATTAAGAATCAGTATTTCAAAAGAATTAAGCCTTGTAATGGGATTTAGCTGTAACACCTAACTCTTTGTCAAAAATTGTGGCTACGCCTCCCCCCCGACCATTAGGACGAGGGCGATTAGCATGACTGTATCCAGGAGGTGAGGCTTCATTTAAGGCTAAATATTCATCAGGTCTATCCAAGTTCAGTGAGACAGAGAGCGTGTAAAGCGTTTATCAGTGATCATTTCATTTACAATCACTGCTTTGTTTGTAAGTGATCTAATGTTAAGTAGGTCCTAGCTTTTAGTCTAATGTTGTTATTTCTTTGGCAGTTATCTGTGTTTATACTAATGAGGTTATTAAAACAGACTTTTTGAGAGCGTTTACGTTTAGGGCAGATGCGGGTAACAGACACAGTTTCAATAATGTGGGTTCTGGGTGACGGTGCTAGGAAATAGTGTTCCTCCATGCCCAACCATATCTCATCTTATATCCAGGCTAGAGATGGCCCAAGAGGGTAGAGGGTAGAACCTTCCTTCATTTGTACAGTTTTCCCCAATAAACTTATCTTTTTACTCTAACATTGTATTCAGTTACATATATCATCGTTACAATCGTACCACAAGTTTCATTCAAATCCCAACAACTGTTTCTTGGCGAGTTATTTTCTGGTCAAATGAGAATATATGAAACACAACAAAACATCAATATCCAATCCAACTATGAAAACATTTTATTGAAACATTATATCATTCTGTCCACATGAACTGAGACTGAACAACGAAACTATAGATTAAGCAAATTGTGATTTTCTGCTTAATTTATATTTAACAGCAGTCAAAGCTTCATCTGATTTTGAATCATGAGAGAATGAGAATCTTAAGAGTGAGAAAAAATAAATACTGCAGCATTTCCGATGTGAAAATGTGAAAATCACATATACCACAATATCACAGACTGTCAGTGTCTTGTAACGTAGAGCTTCTTGGTCAGGGTCATGGAGAAGTCCAGAGTTTATTCTGGAATTCACTGGGCACAGGCAAAAGTATTCCCCAGCCATGGCTCCAATCTGTCACATGGTTCCAGAAAAGCAAATGCTGACATTCAGGCTGCAGGTGGACCATTTAAAAGTGGGAGCAAGAGACTTCTTTTTCTGTAAGCCTTTGCCTAAGCTATTATCTCATGCTTCAGAATGTTGCTTGTGTAATCTTTAAAAGCCACTTCTAGGGAGAGTGACTCAGTTCCAAACCGACACACATTGCCTATTTGCCAGAGAAGTGAATTATACCAGAGTGGATCAGACTGTAGAGTCCTGGTTCCCAGTGTTGAGCCAATATGTTTTGATCCCTGTCTTTGCTGAAGAGAGATCTACCAGTTTCAGAGTTGTGTTTTGGATCCTGGTACCACTGATTTTCACAAAGCCCACAAGGTTCCCAGTGTCCTGCAGTGTAGGTTTCTGAGTACCGAGTAAAATCCACTGGGGGTAGCTGTCACCCTTGAGTTTGCTTTGTTGTGCTTTGCAGTCTGTGTATTCACTGGATGACTTTTGATATGACTAGGGGCTGGTTCCCAAGTGACAGTTCATTGCTACAGGGGGCTGGGTCTGCAGTGGACATTACATGAACCAAACAGTAAAGATTGTCATTACACTGATCATCCCAAGTGGTTCAGAAGCTACATAAGTATATCCAGTAGGTGTCATGTTATATTTCAGTATATGCATATACAGTGGTGCTTGGAATTTTGCAAACCCTTTAGAATTTTCTATATTTCTGCATAAATGTGTCCTAAAATTTCATCAGATTTTCACACTAACCCTAAAAGTAGATAAAGAGACTCAATTAATCAAATGCGACAAACCTTATACTAGGTCATAATATTATAATAATATAAATTATGGTCCAATATTACATATCTGTGAGTGGCAAAAGTGTGTAAACCTTTGCTTTCAGTATCTGGTGTGACTCCCTTGTTTCCAGAACTGTTGATCAATCCTGCACATTGGCTTAAATGAATTTTATCCCATTCCTTTGTCAATAATAGCATCAACTTGGGAATGTTGGTGTGTTTCCTCAAAGGAACTTCTTTCACAAAATCTCTATTGGATTAAGGTCAAGACTTGGCCTTTTGAAAACATTAGCTTTATTCTTTTTTGAACCATTTTTGGTAGAAATATTTTATCTAGAGGTCACCTGTCTTGCTGAATGACTCATATTCCCCCAAGATTCAGTTCATGGACAGAGGTCCTGATATTTTCCTTTAGAATTTGCTGGAATAATTCTGAGTTTATAAATGGTGACAAGGTGTTCTGTCCCAGATGCAACAAAGCAGGTCTAAACCATGATACTACCACCACCATGTTTCACAGATGGGATAAGGTTCTAATTCTGGAATGCAGTGTTTTTGTTTTTCCAGACATAACGCTTCCCATTTAAACCAAAAAGATCTATTTTGGTCATATTTGTCTACAAAATGTTTGTCCGATATCCTTCTGCCTTGTCCATGTGCCACGTGATGGACAGCAATGATTGGTTTGGAGAGACTTTGCAACCCTTTCATACACATATACGTGTGTGCGTATATATATATATATATATATATATATATAGACAGAGAGAAGAGAGAGAGCAGAAGGAGAGGAGACAACACACACAGAGAGAGAGAGATGAGACACACACAGAGAGAGAGAGAGAGAGACACACACACAGAGAGGAGAGAGAGACACACACAGAGAGAGCTGAGAGAGACACACACATATATATATAGAGACACACACAAAATATAGATATAGATATATATATATATATTACACAAACACATATGATATAATATAGAGAACACACAATATCATATTAGATATATACACACACATATATATATATATATACAACACACATATATATATATATATATACACACACAATATATATATATATAACACACATATATATATATATATATATATATATATATATATATATATATATATATATATATACACACACACAACACACACACACACACACACACACAACACACACATACATACATACATAACATATCACATATACATATATACATTCACACACACACACACACACACGCTGAAATCAATGCCAATGTCTTTGGACCGTGGAAAAAAATCAGAGCACCCAGAGTAAACCCACACAGCAGACATTTAGACTCCACACAGGATTGAACCCAGGACCTTGTTGCTGTGAGGTGGCGGTGCCATTACTTAGAAGTTACCCGGGGTTTCTGTGTGCCCTTGTGTACTATTACATGCCTTGCTCTTGAAGTGACCTTGAAGAATGCTCTCACTGATGGAAGGAGGTTTTGGCTTAAAATCTCACGATGTTTCCACCCCCATGGTTCACAGTAGGTATGGTGTTCTTGGGATGTGATTAAGCATTCTTCTTCCTCCAGTTGAGTTTTTGCCAAAAAGTTGTATTTTGGTTTCATCTGACCACATGATATTCTCCAAATCCTCTTCTGGATCATCCATATGCTCTCTGGCAAACTTCAGACCGACCTGGACATGTACTGGCTTAAGCAGGGGGGCACGCCTGGCACTGCAGGATCTGAGTCCCTCTTGGCGTAGTGTGTTACTGATGGTAGCCTTTGTTACTTTGGTCCCAGCTCTCTGCAAGACATTCATCAGGTCCCTCCGTGTAGTTCTGGGATATTTGCTCACCGTTCTCATGATCATTTTGACCCCACGAGATGAGATCTTGCGTGGAGCCCCAGATCGAGGGAGATTGTCAATGCTCTTGTATGTCTTCCAACAATTGCTCCCACAGTTGATTTATTCATACCAACCTGCTTGCCTATTGTAGATTCACTCTTCCATGCCTGCTGCAGGTCTACAATTTTCTTCCTGGTGTCCTTCCACAGCTCTTTGGTCTTGGCCATGGTTGAGTTTGGAATCTGACTGTTTGAGGCTGTGGACAGGTGTCCTTTATACAGATAACGAGGTCAAACAGGTGCTGTTAATACAGATAATGAGTGGAGGACAAAGGAGCTTCCTAAAAAGGAAGTTACAGGTCTGTGAAAGCCAGAAATCCTGCTTGTTTGTGGGTGACCAAATACTTATTTTTCACCATGATTTACAATTAAATTCTTAAAAAATCCTACAATGTGATTTCCTGGATTTTTTTTTCTCATTTTGTCTCTCATAGTTGAAGTGTAGCTTTGATGAAAACTACAGACACCTCTCATCTTTCTAAGTAGGAGAACTTACACAATCAGTGATGACTTTTTTGCCCCACTGTATTAGCACAGATGACCTAGCACTCATGCTTACATACTGCAATAAAACCCCAGTATTGTTACAGCGTGGGTCCCATGAGTCAATCTGTCCGAGCGGCTCTGTATACGTACCATTAGTCAGTTGCAGTATCAGAAAGAGGGGTGGGAGGCTGCTGAGTGGTTGACATCCTGTTTTAGCTGCTTGTATCTTAGTGTGGGAAAAGAGGGTGAAAGAAAGAAAAACAAGACACAAAGAGAACAGGAAGGTACAAAAGACCAAACAGCCCACTGAATATTAAAACATACAACATTTAATATTAATTCAGTGTTTATATATACATTTATATATTACATCCTTACTTAGAAAACATGTCACATAGCAATAGTGTGATGATAGCATTGTGAGAATATTGTACATTTGACGGAATAAAGGTGAAACTTGTTCTGTACCTCCCCAAATCTAGTAATTTTTTATATATGATTATGTAACATATTATATCCTTACGTACTGAATTATATTATGTACATTGGAACCTTGAAATTCTATCTCAATCGGTTCCAGAAGGCTGATCAAACCCCGATTTGTTCGAAGTCAGAATCAAATTTCCCCATATTAAGTAATGTAAATAGGATTAATCCGTTCCCGACCCCCAAATTGTTTTTTTATGTCTATATTCACATGTAATTAATCATTAAAAGCATGAATAAAGCAAATTAATGTAACAATACTAATAATCAATAAATACCTGGAATAAGTGAAATACAAAGACATGAAATAAGTGAAAATAAAGTTAAACTTTATAGCCACAAACGCAGTTTCCGTAAGTCTTATCAATGGGACAGCGGCGCCGAGGGGGTGTCTGAAATCGTACCAGTAATAGACACATGTATTTTATATTATTTTATTAGTATATTATTAATAATATAATATATATAAAATAAAACTTGCCTATGATCATGCTCTAGTTCTTGTTACTTTGGGGTTTTGTGGCGATTTTCATACCATATTGGTGCATTATCACCACAGACTGGTCTGGATTACGTGCATTGCCTTTGGAAGATCGCACCTTTGAGTGTTTTATTTAGGGTGCCAATGTTCCAAGTCTGAATTTTTGTTCGAATTGGGGGGCAAATAAAATTCAAACGGACTGTTCAGTGTCCGAATTATTCGAGTGAAGTGGCAATTTCTGAGCTTTCTATGTTTTTCTACCTTGGGAAAGAACTTTCTATGATGCTTGGAGTTCAACTTGAAGTGATATGTTTTTTGTAGTGCCTCAAGTTGGTGTCTTGGGTTATTCCCAATGTAAATCTTTCCCATGACATTTGTCATGAGTAACTGATTAATTCTGGAAACAGTTCACAGCACATCTGGGAATTCACCCTTGACATGGCTCCAGTCTACTGCAGGGCATCACACGATCACTAATGGGTATTTTAGAGTGTTCAAGTTATCTACTGCCACTGGCATGCTATTGGGAGGTATGAGGAATCTGCAGTACCCACATGGATGAGGGGAAACCCCACACATGCACCAGCATGACCTGCTGTCATCATAAAATAATATAACCTAAAACATTATCCTGTATGTACTATTCCATTCATGGTTCAGTTTTCTTATCATGCCCATCAAAATGGTAGAACAATGTTTACAGTACTGGACTACTGACCAATAGGTCTAAAAATGAAGTTCAAGTTCAAGCACTGCAAAGTTGCCACTGTTGGGCTCTTGACTAAGGCTCTGAATTTATGTTTAGATTGTACCATTTAAGACTGTAACATTTGCAAGTCACTCTGGATAAGGGTCTGCTAAATGTTAAAAATGAAACATTTACAGGACTGTTTTCTGCTTCACTGAGGTTTCATTGCTTTCATTGCATTGCAGGTAAACCTGTTCAAGTGCTTGTGAATGCAAAAATCTAATCAGCCAATCACATGGCACAAACTCAGTACATGTTGGCATGGTCAAGACCACCTGCTGAAGTTAAAACCGAGCATCAGTACGTGACACTGAACATGGAATGGTTGTTGATGCTAGACGGGCTTGATGTTCATGCACAGTCATCTCTAGGCTTTACAGAGCATGGTCTGAAACCGAGAAAATATCCAGTGAGCAGCAGTTCTCTGGACAAAAATGCCTTGTTGGTGCCAGATGTCAGAGGAGAATGGCCAGACTGGTTAAAGCTGATAGAAGGCAACAGTAACTCAAATAACATCATAGTCCCAAAGCAGGTTCACAATTTTAGACTATCTTCTAATTTATAAGGCCAATCCCAAATCAAGCAAGCCTAGGGTGACAGTGACAAGGAAAAACTCCCTAAACATTATAAGGAAGAAACCTTGTGAGGACCAAGACTCAAAAAAGGACTCAACCTGCTTGGGCAGATTAGATGTTATATGTAAAAATGAACCAAGTTATCCAATTAAAACTTACTTTTATGAAAAGTATAATAAAATACAGAACATAAAAGCTATAGCATATAAGCCAATAGTGAAGAGAAATACGGCATAGGACAATGTAAAAATATGCATATCAGCATTATTTAGCACAGTACACAGAGTGACTGTTGGATCTTGTGTCCTTGTCAGGTAACTTGTCAGGCTGGGGCTGATGAAGGAAGAACAGCTTGGAAGAGCATCTCTGAATGCACAACTTCAAGCAGATAGGCAACAGCAGCAGAAGACCACACCGGACGCCAATCCTATTAGCCAAGAACAAGTCACTGAGGCTACAATTCACACGAGTCTCAATTTCTGCTTTGACATTCAGTTGGTAGGGTCAGAATTTGGTGTAAACAACATGTATAGTGGTGCTTGAAAGTTTGTGAACCCTTTAGAATTTTGTATATTTCTGCATAAATATGACCTAAAATATCATCAGATTTTCACACAAGTCCTAAAAGTAAATAAAAAGAAACCCAATTAAACAAATGAGACAAAAATATTATATTTGGTCATTTATTTACTGAGGAAAATGATCCAATATTACACATTAGTGAGTGCAAAAATATGTGAACCTTTGTTTTCAGTATCTGGTGTGACCCCTCTGTGCAGCAATAACTGCTACTAAACGTTTCCTGTAACTGTTGATCAGTCCTGCACACCGACTTGGAGGAATTTTAGCCCATTCCTCCGTACAGAACAGCTTCAACTCTGGGATGTTGGTGGGTTTCCTCACATTAACTGCTCACTTCAGGTCCTTCCACAACATTTCAATTGGATTAAGGTCAGGACTTTGACTTGGCCATTCCAAACATGAACTTTATTCTTCTGTAACCATTCTTTGGTAGAACAGCTTGCGTGCTTAGGGTCGTTGTCTTGCTGCATGAACCCACCTTCTCTTGAGATTCAGTTCATGGACAGATGTCCTGACCATTTTCGTTCTGATATAATTCAGAATTCATTGTTAAAATCAATGATGGCAAGCTGTCCTGCCCAAAATGCAGCAAAGCAGGCCCAAACCATGATACTACCACCACCATGTTTTTCACAGATGGAATAAGGTTCTTATTGCTGGAATGCAGTGTTTTTTCCTTTCTTTCTCCAACATCACGTTTTCTTTTAAACCAAAAAGTTCTATTTTGGTCTCAACTGTCCACAAAAAAACATTCTTCCAATAGCCTTCTGGCTCGTCCACGTGATCTTTAGCAAACTGCAGACGAGCAGCAATGTTCTTTTTGGAGAGCAGTGGCTTTATGACTCTGTGTATCGGACTACTTAATGCCAATGTGCATATTTTACATTTATTTGAACCATCACTCCAAGACCTATTAGTTTAGATAAATTTGTTTTCATTCTTACATTTATCATCTACGCTGCCCAAGGAGGTTGGGTCCCTTTTTTGAGTCTTGGTCCTCCCAAGGTTTCTTCCTCATAACGCTTAGGGAGTTTTTCCTTTCCACTGTCGCCCTAGGCTTGCTCAATTTTGGACTGGTTGTAGATATTAGAAGATCATCTAAAATTGTAAAGTTGCTTTGAGACAACGCTCCACTATAAAAAGCGCTATATAAAAACGTGCAATTTCAAACGCTACACATTTTGTTACAGTACTCCTAGCTGTTGGAGTATAGCCTCTAAGGCAAAGTTAAACAAATAAAAAGTGTGAAGTGAGAATTAAAAGTATGCATTGTCGATGAGAACCCTACAGTTACTCCCTGATTTACGATGGGGATATGTTCCGTACAAATCCTTCATACAGTCGTATGAAAAAGTTTGGGCACCCCCTATAATTTTCATGATTTTAGTTTATAAATCATTGGTTGTTCAGATCAGCAACTTGAGTTAAATATATCATATAGCAGATGAACACAGTGATATTTGAGAAGTGAAATGAAGTGTATAGGATTTACAGAAAGTGTGCAGTAATTATTCAAACAAAATTAGGCAGGTGCATAAATTTGGGCACCCCAGCAGAAAAATTACATCAATATTTAGTAGATCCTCATTTTGTAGAAATAACAGCCGCTAAACGCTTCCTACAGCTTCCAGTCTGGATTCTGGTTGAAGGTGCTTTGGACCATTCTTCTTTAGAAACATCTCCAGTTCAGTCATCTTTGATGGTTTCCAAGCATGGACAGCCCACATTTTCAGTAATATTCATGTCTGGGGACTGAGATGGCCATTCCAGAACGTTGTACTGGTTCCTCTGCATGAATGCCTTAGTAGATTATGAGCAGGGTTTGGGGTCGTTGGCCTCGGTGCAACTTTGTCACTGATTCTTGAACATTGTTCTTAAGAATCTGGAGATATTAACTGGAATCCATGCGACCCTCAATTTTAACAAGATTCCTAGTACCTGCACTGGCCACACAGTCCCGCGGGCATTATGGAACCGCCACCAAATTTTACTGTGGGTAGCAAGTGTTTGTCTTGGGATGCTGTGTTCCTTTTCCGCTCCTTGTTATGTCCAAATAACTCAATTTTAGTTTCATCAGTACACAGCACTTTATTCCAAAATGAAGCTGGATTGTCCAAATGTGCTGTAGCACACCTCAAGTGACTCTGTTTGTGGCGTGTCTGCAGAAAAGGCTTCTTCTGCATTACTCTCCCATACAGCCTCTCCTTGTGCAAAGTGCACTGTATACTTGAACAATGAACAGTGACACCATCTGCAGCAAGATGAGGTTGTAGGTCTTTGGAGGTGGTCTGTGGCTTGACTATGACTGTTTCTCACCATCCTTCGCCTCTGCCTATCTGAGATTTTTTCTTGGTCTGCCACTTCGGGAGTTCCTTAACTAGCCACTGTGCCTGTGGTCTTCCATTGCCTCACTATGTTTCCTCACAGTGGAAACTGACAGCTGAAATCTCTGAGAGAGCTTTTCCCTTTCCCTGAACCATGATGTTGAACAACCTTTGTTTTCAGGCCATTTGAGAGTTGTTTTGAGGCTCCCATGTTGCCACTCTTCAGAGAAGATGCAAAGAGGAGAAAAAAACTTCCAATTGGCCACCTTAACCCTTTCTCATAGTTGGATTCACTTGTGTATGTAGATCAAGGGTCAATGAGCTTACAAAAAACAAATTTTGTGTTCCAATAATTAGTGCTGAAGGTATTCAAATGACAAGGGTGCCCAAATTTATGCACCTGCCTAATTTTGTTTGAATAATTACTGCACACTTTCTGTAAAACCTATAAACTTAATTTCACTTCTCAAATATCACTGTGTTCATCTGCTATATGATATATTTACCTGAAATTGCTGAGCTGGACAACCAATGATTTATAAAGAAAAATCATGAAAATTATCAGGGGTTCCCAAACTTTTTCATACGACTGTAACTTGAATTTCTTGTAATACCGAGGACTATATACTGTATACATCATCACCACAGCCCATGTTAATATGCTTAAGACTGTTCACGGCTTTTCCTCAGTACATTTCCCAGCACTCAGCACTCCCTTCACATGTTTCCCTATGTCATGCATGATTGCCAAAGGTAACACAGGAGAGTAGTGCGTACCATACCTTAAACATGCTTAAATCACTCACATTAAACCACAGCGGGCAAAATCATTAATATAAATTATGGAACATCATGTAATTGATTGAATAATGTATTAAAAGTGAAAAACGATTGCTTTTGCGATCGCAGCTTTTTCCTCAGCGCTCATTAGTGACTCCCTACATCACGCACTGCTGAGTTTCGCATTCAGCATGGGAGAGTGAGAGTGTGAGCTGAGTGTGTATTTATGTGTTTCGTGAAGTTGAAATATCGTAAGTCTAGCCACTGCAAAACAGGGAGTACCTGTATATTAACCATCTAAAGGGACAAGATACATTCCACTACGTTTGATCTAGTGTCCACTCATGCTATGAATAAATGCAGTTCTAACACAGCGGTACCTCGGTTCTCGTCATTAATTCGTTCTAGAAGGCTTGTCGAGAAATAAATGCTGAGGACCGAGCAAACGTAAATTGAACTAATCCGTTACAGGCCCCCAGAAAATCCACACTGTATAAGGCATTATTTGCATTAATGGAGTTGTATTGTACAGGTGCTCCATGATTTACCATGGGGATTTGTTCCGATAAATCCATCATCAGTTAAACTCATCATGAACTGGGGAGTTTAATGAGTGTATGGTAGAGCGGTCTATACTGTATAACAGCCTATGATGGGTAATTAAGTTAATGTTTAAAACACTTACATTAACCGACAGTTGGCCAAAATCATTGTACTGAGCAAACAACGAGAGCCGAGACAAATTTCCCCAGTCAAAATACATCGAGAACCGAATTCGACGAGTCCTGAGGTGGTCAAGAACCGAGGTACCACTGTACTCTGCTTGCAGTAGGTTACCTTACAGTCACTACATCCCATCAGGTTTCACAAATAGCTTCCATCCTGACACAACAAACAGTGCCTGTCATCACGTGATAAAAGTCACAACATGTCCCTTCAAATGTGAAATTTTGTCATCAGTGCTAAGCCAGTAGGTCACTTTGCCTACTGCACCATATAACCAGTGTGACTACAGCCAGTGTGAGAAAGACAGAAGTTATGATAAGTGTCATGTAAGTGTCTTCTGATGGATCAACCCACACCACGGCCTCCAAAGTGCAGTTGGAAAAGAACTGCCTGTGAATGTGGACTATATAGTGCTCTACCACTGGGTTGGGCCAAAAGCATCCAATCTTCACGGCGTTGCTCTCTGTGCAGGCTGTAAAGTAGTGGTACTCACTACGGACAGGAGAACAGAAAATGAGATGACACCTCATGAATTTATGGCTTTGCTGTAATAATTATAAGAATATTGAACTAATTTATACAAGGTTTGAAACAAAATCTTTGTTTAGACCCTTCTACCTATGGTTCCTGACCTCCTTTAATCTTACTGTGAACTCCTTGTGCACTTTAACACGTTATACACTGATGATCCAGAGAAAGCTGGACCAAGCTGTCTTGAAAGTAAGCTGCATACAATATAATTTCTGCATGGTCATCACAATGTGCACATGCACAATAGAAACATCACAGAATGTTTTTTAGGACATGCAATGTCACTCAAGTTAAATGAAATCAAACACATCATTCTGCTTTTTTGCTGATACTTTCCATGACATATTTCTCAGATATCATGTATTTGTATAGTTTTACAAAGATAAAAACCCAAGATTGTTAAATGACCCATTTTGTCATTCGTGTTTATTCTCTGTGATATTGAATTCATCCTTAGTTTAATGCTCTGTTTTACCCATTAGTACAAAGCTGTAGCTTCCTATAATCTCCTGTATCTGTTCTAATCACCACCTTCTTCATTCACAGTTGAGCCCATTATTCAGGTTAAGCCACATTATTACAACATATTGGATTACTGACGTCCGGTGAAATCAGGTGACAATTAATGCATTTTTTACAGGAATATATATCCTCCATATATATAGGTAATAATACCTCAATGTATAATTGCAGAAAAATAATATTGCAATGTCGGTTTTTCCCCCCAATATCGTGCAGTATAATTAATAATTATCGTACTTGAAAGGTATAACAGAAATGTGCGCAAGCCAATGATGCAGGTCATGAGTTCAAAATCCTCACCACATGGATCACATCACAGTCCAACCAAGTCTGCAACCTCAAAACAGCCCCCAGTGCTTCAGTGGTCAATAACTGTTTCCTCATTGTCTTAGCATTCACTGGTTGGCACTGTACTGTGGAACTGCATGAGGATCGAATGAGGAACTGCAACCATGTGTAATATTAGGATACAACAAATCCAGTATCCTGCTCTCCCTTGTCTTACATTCCATAAAGATAATTTAAATCACTGGTGAACATGAAGAAATGTACACAAGAAAATCTCTAGGGCTGCCCCAAATGTGCTGGGATGCTGGGATGCTGGGTCTGCACTCTTCTATTGGTTGAATGGATGATGTCGCGCTCTGCCTCGGCACTGGCGGAAAGTGGAATGTAAACAGTACACAGGATGGCGTGGGAGTACTCACACAGAAACTAACATTCACATTTTGATAATACAGAAAAAGTTTGGCTCCCTGAAAAATGGGAGAGTATGACAGACAATAGCGGTTAGAATTCCTTAGCACCTCAGGATTTGATTTGATTGCAATTCAGAGGGTTGCATTGCTATTATTAATCGATTATCATTGCAGCTTGATTCTTCTATTTTTCTATACAGGATTGCTTTTTTCTCACAGTGATTCTAAGACTTTGGTTTTGGTCTCACTGTAAATTGTGGGGATTTCTGTCAGTAATGTCGGCCTTACATTACAAATTACTTTTCAAGAAATGATTAGAAATGACAGGGTTGCAGTTTAACAAGCATCCATCGCCATAGGGTTATTCAACATGGATAAAGTCACTGGATTAGCATTGCTGAGAGTGTGATGTTTCATCAGCCTGAGTGCAAAAACTTCAGCAAACTGTTTTAGGACATTGTTAAGGGTGCCTACAGGAGTAAATGTAGGAGCTGTATGTCTGGTATACAGCGAGTCCCCTACATGCAAACCTTCGCCTAACGAACTTTCGAAGATGCAAACTTAAATAAGTGAAAAATTTTAATCTGTGGTTGAATTTCAAGTTGCGTTTCAGCACGATAGGTTAGTTGGGATTTCTGGCGCTTAACGGAGGGAAATAGAATGTTGTTGCTTACTAGGTCTCAATCATATGCGGGCTTTATCAAGAAGTGGTTGTGTTACTGAATGTCGTGCTTGGGCAGAAAGCGGGAGATGAACACTAGAAGCCTGTACAGAGCAGAGCTTTAATAAGAAAATGAAAAAACAAAGAAGAACTAAGCACAATTACTAAACTAAGACCTAAACATACGGAGTCCATAAACAATTGAAAACGCAACAAACGGGGAATGGTGTGATACGGAACAAAACTGTTCGTATCTAGGGGACTGTTCGTACTGTATAGATGCTGCATCCAATCATCACATTACTGAAAAATGGCTTTGATATTCTGTGACTAATTACATCAAATTAGGTAGGATAAAGGTGCTATACATGTATCTTTTGAAATTAATCTTCAGCTCTGTTGTCATGGTAGTTAGCAGTTACAGTCTGGCACAGTGTAACAACATGAATGAATTACCCAATAAAAAGTGTTAAGTTGCACCAGTTCTCGGGGGCCAGCTCCACCATATCAGTCTTGAAGCGTCCTCCACACTTCTCCATCTCCAGGTGAAGAACTGTGTTATTACACTCCGGAAACCACGGACTGTGTGTGAATGCCAGCTCAACATTTTCTGTTGCTGTAAAATAAACATCAAAAAAGCAAAAAATGAACAAACAAAACAAACTCCAGTTTTAAAAGATTGCAGGTCATTACATTCAAATGCATTTTTTGTCAGGAATGCAGAGTTAGTGTGATATTTGGAGAATGCGAATGTTTTAAAGACTAAATTCAGATCAATGTATTTTGTTTGTGTGGACTATTTACAGTTATTTATAGTTAAGGACTTTTCTGGATAGCTATAGAATAAATGTGTTAATCTGTAATGTCATGGGGACATTGCAAACAGTAAGTAAATATGTCAGAGATACAGTTGAAAACAAGAGTGGAACGCTTCCATCTACACAACATCTGAAGCCTAAACTGTTCTACACAACACTCCCTCCAGGAAATACACAACACCGTGGTTCTTGATTTACTGATGGATTTATTCTTCTTTTGCACTTATTGCACGTCACAGTCATCAAATACACCATCAAATTTTTGGAATAAATGAAAATTTACAGAACAAGCACACATTAACAATAACACACACAGCAGAGCTAAAATATAAACATTCTTCAATGCATTCACTTTCTTATCTGCTTAATCTTGAACAGGGATTGGAAGAAAGTTTTGTGTACGGATGAGACCAAAATAAAACTCTTTGGTTTAAAAGAAAAGCGTGATGTTTGGAGAAAGGAAAACACTGCATTCCAGCATAAGAACCTTATCCCATCTGTGAAACATGGTGGTGGTAGTATCATGATTTGGGCCTGTTTTGCTGCATCTGGGCCAGGACGGCTTGCCATCATTGTTGGAACAATGAATTCTGAATGATGTCAGAGGAAAATGTCAGGACATCTGTCCATGAATTGAATCTCAAGAGAAGGTGGGTCATGCAGCAAGACAACGACCCTAAGCACACAAGCTGTTCTACCAAAGAATGGTTAAAGAAGAATAAAGTTCATGTTTTTTGGAATGGCCAAGTCAAAGTCCTGACCTTAATCCAATGGAAATGTTGTGGAAGGACCTGAAGTGAGCAGCTAATGTGAGGAAACCCACCAACATCCCAGAGCTGAAGCTGTTCTGTACGGAGGAATGGGCTAAAATTCCTCCAAGCTGGTGTGCAGGACTGATCAACAGCTACAGGAAACGTTCAGCTACAGTTATTGCTGCACAGGGGGGTCACACCAGATACTGAAAGCAGAGGTTCACATACTTTTGCCACTCACTAATATGTAATATTTTATTTTCCTCAATAAATAAATGACCAAGTATAACATTTTTGTCTCATTTGTTTAACTGGGTTCTCTTCATCTACTTTTAGGACTTGTGTGAAAATCTGATGATGTTTTAGGTCATATTTATGCAGAAATATAGAAAATTCTAAATTTTCACTTTCACTGTAAGTGTGCGGCATGATGTCATTCTAACATTGTCCTACCAGTAGTGTTTAATTCTTAGAAGTTTACTTCTATTCAGTGGATTAGTTAAAGAACAGCCTACTTTGCAGTGCTGAGAATGATCCACCACACAAATTGGTACCTGATCTGTGGGGACCCTGACCATTATAGAAGGGGACTAACAAAGTATGTATAGAAACAGATGGACTATAGTCTATAATTGTAGAACTACAAAGTGAATCAATATGGTAAGACAAACTGATAAAATGAGTATAGAAACAAGGAGGTGTACCTAATAAAGTGACCACTGAGTGTATAAATGAACGTATTCCATTCTGATTTATCTTTAATTTGATTATTTACTGAATATTAGACTGCAAGGAAAAGTGGTCACTGTGAAAGTGCATGCCTCCTCCTTTTTGTAAACATTTGCACTTACATAATGGGAATCAGTTATCATTATGGTCGTCTATTACACAGCACCACGGCCAGAAAAAAAAAAAACATATACTACCATAACTTACATTACAAGCATTGCTCACATACAGACACACAGACACGCATACACACATCTTTACAGGGTATTTCCATTTTACTGTAGCTCAATAAGGCTACCCTTAACCTTAATACTCAAAAACAAATCATTTTGTTCTTAGTTTTGCAAATATGTGTTTATTTTCAGCCTGTGAGTCTGGACACAAAATATCATGGTCATGGCTGCAGCTGCCTCAAGACACAGCTGTACAAACAGACAACATGGCTAAAAACAGACCATATACTATGAAATAATAAAAAAAATATCTTTAGGACATAAAGACTTTTAATGACTTTTATGACTTGTGACCCAACAGAGCTTTAAACAGTCTCTGGAATGAAATACAGCAATACATTCAGAACTGGTCATGGGGTTGAGGTCTGGACACAAAGAGAGTTTGGGACTCTGCTCACTACTGACTGAAAGGCACAGGGTTCAAGTCCCTGTACTGGCAAGTGGCCACTGTTGGGCCCTTAATCCACAATTGCTTAGATAGATGAACTTCACCTTGCCAGAGAAGCACAGGGTCTCAGTCGCACTGGTTTCCAATGTTTTTGTTCATATCCCACCTCTAGCAATGTACGATCTGTCTGCCATTTAAAGAGCTTCCCCAACACCTGAAGTTCAGCAGCTATAATTAACTGTATCCTGAGAACCTTTCCCAGGGTTTTCTTAGATGGCTGTTCATGGACATGCTAATGATCAATGAGTAATCAGCAGTATGTTGTGCCACCATCCCAATGCAGAGAAGTGACCAAGCCTACAGCAGGTCCTGGTGTGTGAAGTGCTGCATGTCCAAATGGGTGCTCTGAAAACAATGTGGGCTTCATAGATAATTGGGCAACCTCTGATGGCCTTAGGAAAGTACTGCTGTCATTTCTTGTAACACAGCCCCTAGTCTTACATGAAGTTTATTTAAGGGCTGACCATCCAGATCCAACAGTTAGCAGACAAACACATTTGCTAGTCGCCATTAGCCATCACCCAGGAGTCATGCTATGAAGTGGAGTCTGACTAATATACATTCGTTCATACTTTATCCGCTCAATCCTGGTCAAGGTCATGGAAAAGTTGGTGTCTAGCCGGCAGCACAGGGCGCAAGGCAAGAACAACCCTAGACAGGGCGCCAATCAATCCTAGGATATCATTGGGACCGTGGTGGCTTAGCGGTTACTGGACTATGAACCAGAGGGATCAGGGTTCAAATCCCACTGTTGGATCCTTGAGCAAGGTATTTAACCCACAATTACTTGGACTGTAAGACTGTATCAATTGTAAGTCGCTCTGGATAAGGGCGTCTGCTAAGTGACATAAATGTAAATAAGACACACACACACACACACACACACACTAGGGGCACTTTAGAAACACCAGTTAGCCTAACACAAGTCTTTGGAATGTGGAGGGAAACCAGAGTATCCATAAAAAAAAACCCATGCAGACATGGGTGGAGTCCAAGGTCGGGACCTAACCAGGGACACTCAGGCTGTGAGGCGATAGTGCTAACCACTGCACCACCGTGCCACCCTGACCGATATAGGAGTTTGATAAACAGCTCCAGATATCGACAATTGAGGATTTAACAATCTGATAGTGATATATATGCTGATAACCTTTCTTTTTTTTACTTCAAAAGGTGTTGCCAACAGATGACTGTAATCATAATTTGGTAAAAGCAGTATGGACGTACATGCGAACCGATGTTATCTGAACGCGTGTTATGTGGTGCATATCTGTATGCATTTTTGATCTGAACACTGAGGTGGATACTACATGACTAACTGCTGGTAGTGTGTACAGAGTGGATACACACAAAGAGAGGATTCACACTATTCAGAACAGCATGCAATTTAAAACTTGTGAATTGTATTATTTCTGGACTTTTCCTACAATCCCAAATTAGAAAACGTTGGTGCAGTATGGAAAAAGCACTAAAAAACGCTGTTGGTATTACATTTACTATGAATAGTATTTCACTGCACACAATATGTTAATATGCTAAATGGTTAATAAACATCCATTCCATTTCAGTACTGCAACACATTCCAAAAAAACTTGCGAGAGTAAAGCCCATCCCAGATGCCCAGAAAAGTTGATGCCACTTCTAGACATGGTTAACATAAGGCTTCTTTTTTGTACAGAAAAGCTTTAAGCAACATTTGTGAATGTAAGTCTGTACTGTAGTGCTTAACAAAGCTTTCCAAAAATAATCCCTTATCCAATTGGTACTTTCAGCAACTGATGAATGACGGTTCTTGATGCAGTGCCATCTAAGGGTTCAGAGATCATGTTCAGTTTAGGTTTGTGCCCTTGCCCTTTACGGACTGACATTCCTCCAGATTCCTTGAATTGTTTATTGACATTATGCATTACAGAGGGAAAAATATGCAGGACCCTTCCAATCTTTTCTTAACATCTCAATCTTGTTTTTAAAGCACCTCATATAGATATATATATATATATATATATTTTTTTTTTTTTTTTTTTACTTCATTGCTAGCCCTAAATAAACCCCCTCCCAATTTGTTTAGAATTTTTATTTAAAAATGAAATTAAGTTGACCAGAAAAACATGAAGTCTATTGGGCTCATGCTGTCTGTAATGAAAATAAAAGTTAAGGTCAATGTAAGGAAGACTGCATTTATTTTTTTAATTTGCATTTTCCATAACATCCCAACTTTTTCTGATATAATATGGGTTATATCTACAAAAGGTGACAGGGGAAAAACTGAGGTGATTTTCGTGGTCAGTAACACCACATCCAAAAACTGCACACCAATGTGTACGGAGCCAAATCGTCGTAGTCCAGTGTTACCAACAAAGACCAGCTAAACCACACAATAATGAACCGCACAGACGAAGCGAGCAGAAACATCATAAACTGGCTGATGAGCTAAAGCAAACGCAGACATAACATATGCTGGTAAATCAGTTCAATCTGTTAAACTAGCCGGGTCAAGCAGTTCAACCGGCTTCAGTTGGTCAAGCAGCTTTTCGCAGTGAAGTTGCCAGTTTGGGAATAAATACTGGATTATTTTTTTACTTACCTAAAATCCCGACCACAAAAAGCAGCAGCTTTAAAGTAATAAGATCCGCTTTGAAACCCATAACTCATACAATGGACGTCCTCGTGCTTAGTTTGGAGACAGGACGCCAAGAAACATTTCGTTGCCAGTAACGTAAACTAGAACTTGATCACATTCAATATACAAACGCGGTGAAGCCGAAGGAAACGCGATGCTTGAGCTGAAGCAGATAGCTTTGAACAAAAGCTTCCGCCAGACTGAGGGTGAAGTTCTCCTCAGAGAGTCTCGTGCGCGCGCAGTGATTCAGTTTAGGGCAACGGATAAACTCAAACATCTTGTCTATTATTAATTAATTTCTTAATTAATTTATGAATTTCATAATTCAACAATTTAAGAATTTCATAACTTCACAAGATATGGGTTTGGACGTAGTTTACTCCTTGTAGTTTCTGCCATTCCCATTGTGAAACTAGGAAACGTTCATTCATATTTATGTGTAGCTACATTTGAGCGGGGGTACAGTGCAACGATGGCTCACTTCACTGAACCGCAAAATGTCTGCGATAAAATGCTTCAAAGTGATATTTTATACGTTTAAAAAACTATAAACTACTGTATAATGGCTCACATTTATCCATAAATATCCATGTTTCATTAATTGTAGTTCTAACTTGGTTTCAAAACAAATCTGCACTTATGTCATTTCAGTTCTGTTTAAACCTTAGAAATAAATCAATTTCCACTTCTAGTAGAAGCAATACTTCTTCACAAGTCCACAAAAGCAAAGCAGCCAAGCCAACAATCTGAGATGGTCTCAAGACGGTCTGAAGAGTTCATTATATTCTTATTCATATTCTTAACCATTATCTCCAATTCTCCCCAAGCATCCTTTTTAAACATTACATCGTTGTCTCCAGGTTTGGCCCAGGTGCCTTATCATGAAGTCAAGATAAGCCCCTCACCTCAATCAGGTGCTCCTGTACCTGTAAATCAATTTAATTACAACCCCAAAACACAAAAAGTTGGGACAGTATGAAAAATGCTAATTAAAAAAATTCTATAGTTTGTTTTACATTTTGGATGGGCAGAGGAGGATCTCCAGTTTTGTCAACAAAAGCATGAGAAAATGATTGAAATGTTTCAAAACAATGTTCCTCAAAGAAAGTTTGGAAGAGATTTACTACAGTGCATAACATCATTAAACGATTGGAATCTGGAGGTATTTCAGTTCATAAAGGGCAAGGGTGCAAGCCTAAACTAAAGTGTGATCTCTCATCCCTCATTTGGCGCTGCATCAAGAACCGTCGTTCTTCAATAGCTGATAGAACCACATGGGCAAGGGATTACTTTGGCAACCTGTGGAAAGCCCTACATTACAGAGTTACGTTGGCAAATGTTTCCTAAATATTTACTCTGCATAAAAGAAACCTTAAGTTAACCATGTCCAGAAGCAGCATCAACTTCTCACTGGGCTGGAAAGGTTTATAAAAATATCTCTAAAGAGTTTGGACTCCACTGATCTACAGTCAGACAGACTGTGTACAAATGAAAGAATTTCAAGACGATTGTTACAAACATCAACTGCAACAAACATCACTCCGTAGGCAAGGGATGTCATAGTGTGTGAACCCTCAAAGAAACCCAGGGTAACTACTAAGCAAGTAAAGTTATCGTTATTTTTTAATGAGTTCACCATCAGAAGAACACTCAACAGCAATGGTGTGCACATGGACCACATGTCACATGGACAATCCAGAAAGCTACAGTGGGGTAAAAAAGTATTTAGTCAGCCACAGATTGTGCACGTTCTCTGACTTAGAAAGATGAGAGAGGTCTGTAATTTTCATCATAGGTACACTTCAACTGCGAGAGACAAAATGAGAAAAACAAATCCAGGAAATCACATTGTAGGATTTTTAAAGAATTTCATTGTAAATCATGGTGAAATGGAAAATAAGTATTTGGTCCACCCAAAACAGCAAAATTCCTGGCCCCCCTCAGACCTGTAACTTAGTTTTTAAGAAGCTCTTCTGTCCTCCACTCGTTACCTGTGTTAATGGCACCTGTTTGACCTCATTAACTGTATAAAAGACACCTGTCCACAGCCTCAAACAGTCTGACTCCAAACTCAACCATGGCCAAGACCAAAGAGCTGTCAAAGGACACCAGGAAGAAAATTGTAGACCTGCAGCAGGCTGGGAAGAGTGAATCTACAATAGGAAAGCAGGTTGGTGTGAATAAATCAACTGTGGGAGCAATTGTAAGAAAATGGAAGACATACAAGACCATTGATAATCTCCCTCGATCAGGGGCCCTACGCAAGATCTCATCCCGTGGGGTCAAAATGATCATGAGAACAATGACCAAAAATCCCAGAATTACACGGAGGGACCTGATGAATGACCTGCAGAGAGCTGGGACAAAGGCTACCATCAGTAACACACTACGCTGAGAGGGACTCAGATCCTGCTTAAGCCAGTACATGTCCAGGCCCATCTGAAGTTTGGCAGAGAGCATATGGATGATCCAGAAGAGGATTTGGAGAATATCATGTTGTCAGATGAAACCAAAATAGAATTTTTTGGAAAAAACGCAACTGGAGGAAAAAAGATGCTGAGGTGCATCCCAAGAACACCGTACCTACTGTGCAGCATGGGGGTGGAAACATCATGCTTTGGGGCTGTTTTTCTGCAGAGGGGACAGGACGACTGATCCGTGTTACGGGAAGAATGAACGTGAGATTTTAAGCCAAAACCTCTTTCCATCAGTGAGAGCATTGAAGATGGAACGTGGCTGGGTCTTCCAGCATAACAATGATCCCAAACACACCGCTCGGGCAACGATGAAGTGGCTCCGGAAAAAGCATTTCAAGGTCCTGGAGTGGCCTAGCCAGTCTCCAGAGCTCAGCCCCATAGAAGTCCGTGTTGCCCAATGATAGCCCAAAAACATCACTGCTCTAGAGGAGATCTGCATGGAGGAATGGGCCAAAATACCAGCTACAGTGTGTGCCAACCTGGTGAAGACATACGGGAAACGTTTGACCTCTGTCATTGCCAACAAAGGTTATGTTACAAAGTATTGAGATGAACTTTTGTTATTGACCAAATACTTATTTTCCATCATAATTTACAACTAAATTCTTTAAAAATCCTATTTCGTGGATTTCTTTTCTCATATTGTCTCTTGTAAGTAGGAGAACTTGCACAATCAGTGGCTGACTAAATACTTTTTTGCCCCACTTTATATTGGAAAAACACATTGTGGATGTCTTACATCAAAATAGTCATGTTTGGTTTATGAGAAGACTTATGCCTGAAGAAATACAAACACTGCATTCCAGCATAAGTACCTTATCCCATCTTTGATCACTGCATCTGGGCCTAGCACCACTGCCTCACAACAAGAAGATCGTGGGTTTAATCCCAGGGTGAAGTGGCCTGGGTTCTTTCTGTGCAGAGTCTGCATATCCTCCCCGTGTCCACATGGCTTTACTCCGGGTACTCCGGTTTCCTTCCACAGTCCAAAGATATGTGTGCTAGGTTAAATGATTACACTAGATTGGCATTAATTTGAGTGTATATGACTAGTATTGATGTAACCTTGTGTACAGATGTAACCACTGATGCTGATAGCGATGTTAAATAAACCAAATAAACAAACAAGCATCTGGACCAGTGGTTCAGCAGAGTTGTGTGTTCGGATGATTCACAAGTTTGAGTGGCATGGTTATGGTCCAATGCAGCATCTTTCCTTGCCACTGTCGCCCTAGGCTAGCTCAATTTGGAGCTGGCCTTAGAAAATAGAAGATAATAAAAAATTGTAAAGCTGACTTTGTCTTTGATTTCAAAGCTCTTGTGAGAAATAAAACAGGGAATTCATATTTACTACCATTAAGGATGGAGGTAGAGATGTGGAAAGTCTTTTCAGCTGCTGGTACTGGTGAACAGGAGTATAGGAAAATAATGCAGAACGGCTTTCCCACAATTGAAAAGTTGGTTTCTAAAGAGGAACAATCATGTTATATTTCGACAAAGACAATGCTCCTGCTCACAGTAGCTTGAGAACAAGTCCATCAAGCTAAACTACTAAACTACACTATAGAGAATATCTGATGTTCACAATGAACACAAACTAAGAGACATTTTTCAACTTTTTGTTTGAAGCCATTACCATTGAGTGGAACATTTAAGTCAAGTCAAGTCAGATTTATTTATATAACGCTTTTTACAATGAAGCATTATCTCAAAGCAACTTTACACTTTTAGATCTCCTAATATCTACGTCCAATCCCAAATTGAGCAAGCCTAGGGCGACAGTGGCAAGGAAAAACTCCCTAAGTGTTGGGAGGACCAAAACTCAAAAAGGGGTAACACTTAACACTCATTTTTTATACTTTTTTAAATATCGTCTGGCACCTTATTTACATTCAAAGTACATTTCCTATTCCTTGTCAGCAAAACACCACAACGTTCAGTATAATTAAAAGATTTAATACACGAACAATAGGATGTGATGTTTTCACATTTCATATTTTATACCAAACATACTGTAAAATTATTTTATTACGGACATGACACGCTTTAGTATAGGCTATTACACTGAATAAGTTAAGTGATTTATGTGCACACATACTAATCATAGGTCATAACAACGCTAAACTCGGCTGGCAAAGTTATAAACCGAAGAGTCGTTTGAGAGCCGAAAGAGTCGGCTCACCAAAAAGAGCCACTACTAGCATCACGCCCACGCACACAAACACAAAGCGCACACACAGAACTGACAGACACCTATGCTGACTGTTATGTTAAAATAATATAAAGACTTTAATGTTTAATGTAGATGTAATGTTAAAAACTATCCTCACACTATACTTAAAACATTAAAATGACCTGGTGATGCCCCGTACCATACTGAGTTACTTTATCTGTTTGGTTAATTCTTACTAATTTCCTGACAAATTATTTTATATTGAGACCATTAACAGCGTATTATTCTGCTGTTTGGTTTTTGGCACATTTTCTGTGTACTATCTATCTATATCTATAACTCGTAAAGCGGGGAGGAACCCATGTCGGAATCTTTGTTTTACCCGGAACAATCATCTGTACAGATCAGTGGCGCGAGTTGTGTAAACAAAGTCTTTACATCTTGCGTCGAAATTTTGTTAAAAAAGTAAATTTATTAGCTGAAATAACGATGAAGTTCCGAGCGAAAATCATTGACGTGGGATGTCTAAATCATTTCACACGTACGTACAATCTACGCTGTTTTGCTAGATAGTTAAATATACACATATAATTACCGTCGAGACGTGTTCACATTCACATACACTGTGTGCTTGTTTTATGCTTAGTAGTGTAGTAGTCAAAAGAAGTGGTTTATATTGTTCATAACATGTTTAGCAGAAGCCTGTATTCAGAATGACTTCCACAAGTGCTTTGCACTGGCCTTAAGAAATGTTCTGCACAGCCTCCAACAGGAAATTTTCCCCCAACATTTTTCTATCGCTTTTTCCTGGTCAGGTCTTCTGGGGCTGTGGTGCATTTCCCATGAGAACACAAAGTGCAGCGATAAGCGAGACCCCAGTAGGACAGAAGGACAGGATAGGGGTCGCTGTTGCAGTGCAGGGGATGAGACGCCACTGGGATTTGACCCCATGTCATCTGAACTGTATATGAATGTTGCCCTCTTGAAAATGAGCTTTGGCATTGTACGCACCAGCCCACACCACTGCACCACCTGAGCCTCCAACAGCAATATGCAATGGCAAAACCCAGTTTCAAGCTGGAAGCATTCATATACGGTCCACTTTGTAATTATTGACACCCCTGGTGAAGAAAAAGGGTTATAAGAAATTCACCTTTTGGTGAACACAGAATCAAGCTTCTGCCACAGCAGTCATGGCCATCCATTGATATAAACCCCACAGAAAACCTGTAGAATGAGATAAAGAAGAGTGGTGGGGGCGGGGACTGCGGTAGCCTAGTGGTTAAGGTACTGGACTCTGGACCTGAAGGTCCAGGGTTCAAATCCCACCTCTGCTAAGCTGTTGGGTACTTGAGCAAGGCCCTTAACCCACAATTGCTTGGATTGTAAGACTTAATCAATTGTAAGTCGCTCTGGATAAGGCGTCTGCTAAATGCTGTACATGTAAATGGACAAGACGGGATCTAGGGATCTGGAGAAATTCCTTATGAAGGACTGGTCTCAAGTTCCATGCTGTGTCTTTTCCAACCTTAGAAGATATTATGGGAGATGACTAAGCCCTGTTTCATCGGTAAAGGGACGTTTTTTTAAACAAAGTTCAGGGGTACCAAGAATTGTGTCACATTTGGGTTAAAAATCATTATTTGTTGATGATGATTTTTTTTTCTCAGACTAAATTTACTTCCAAATTTTTTTTGTTTTTTGCAGAATGAGATTCGGGTCAGTTTTTTATAACCCTTTTTATTGTGATGCCCATGCACTGTTACTGGCACAACCTTACACGGTTCAATTGAAGCAATTGTGGGTTAAGTGTCTTGCTCAGAAAGAAAAAACATTACACCCAGATGTATGTATTTGTTGAATGTATTTTACAATACAGTGTTGAATATCTCATGGAAGTTATAGGATAATGTATTGAAAGTGAAAAACAAAATGGTCAGTCCATTGGTGCTGCTGCCCGAACGCCCAGCATCTGTGGGAGAGTGTCATTCCTTGCCTGGGGGAAGAATACGGCTTGAAAATTTCAGAATATGGCTTGAAAATACAGTTGGATGTATGTGTTATGTGTTTTATTAGTTTTCCACTGTGGAGACAACTAAAATGGTCCATCATAATCTGAGGAGCGCCTGTAGTAAATAAGATTATGCATATTTAATGACTGTTTATTGGCACACACAGTAGTAAATTGTCTAGGTAGATTTGATTTATTCACTGCGATAGACTGTGAAGTCTGACCAAAAAATGAATGTGTCAGCAGGTGTGGTGAACACTATAACAAAACTAACAAAGACGTGTGTTGTCCGGCTTACTGTCAACAACATCTTCTTCGTCCTTTCTGGTAAAGTCACCAATGGAGGAGTTAGTATGTGGTGCGAGTTGCTACAGGTAAACCTACCCACACTGCTGCAGAATTCTGTTTTGGGATTTTATTTGGATAGACATTTAAAAAAACATTTAAATATTCACGTTTGTACATTAATATCTTTGAATCATCTTTCCTTTTTCTGCCTTTAAGGGGAATTTTTTTGATGAATATCAGCTGGAAGGTGTGTCAGCAGATGCTAATGAAATTTGTCTAGAAGTTGCACCAGAGAACTTATCGAGAGCTTTAAAAACTGCTCAGAACGCCAAATCTGTCAAAATTAAATTGACAAAGAAGCACTGTCCATGCCTGACTCTAGCTGCAGAACTGGTAATTTAGTTTGTTGTTCAAAAAAAGAGTTTAAAAAATGCTAATTAATTATGCTTTTATTGGTATTTATTACATCTGGGAAGTAACACACTACTCTATTGACTATTGAAATAAAGTATTGAGTCATGTAATAGTGATATTAATATGGGATTATTTTTACTCGTAGTCTCTAACGAGTCATGTGTATTCAGCAATGATAATGGGATTAACTCCTCACTGTGTTACTTTTCTCACCACCCTTTCCAGCCTTCACTGTCCTCATTCAGCCGCGTTGTTACCCACGACATCCCTGTGGACGTCATTCCCAGAAGGCTTTGGCATGATTTTAAAGAACCGAGTATGCCAGATTTTGACGTACGTAATCTCCTTTAGTCAGATGCTATACTGTTCCTGAAATGTATGCCAGTGATTGATGTCTGGTTAGAAGCATTATGAACTTTTCAGCACTGATACAACAATCCACAGATTGCTGCATATTTGGTGGCTGCTCATCCAGCACATCCCAAAGGTGCTCTGTTGGATGGAGATCTGGTGATAGTGGAGGCCCTTTGAGTACAATGAACTCACTGTTCAAGAAACCAGTTTGAGATGATTTGAGCTTTGTGACATGGCATGTTATCCCTCTGTGAGAAGCCATCTGAAGATTTTACGCTGTGGTCATAGAGGGATGAACATGGCCAGCAACAATATTCAGGCAGGCTGTGGCTTTTAAACGATGCTCAGTTGGTATTAAGGGGCTCAAAGTGTGCCAAGAAAATATCCCCAATATCATTACACCGCTAGCAGCCTCAACCGTTCACACAAGGCAGGATGGTTCCATGCTTTCAAGTTGTTTATGCCAAATACTGACCCTACAATCAGAATGATGCAGCAGAAATCGACACTCATCAGACCAGAATGTTTTTCCAGTCTTCTGTTGTCCAATTTTGGTGCCAAAATTGCGTCTGCTGTTTTGAAGTCCAAATAATTGATTTCCTTATTTAACCTGTGTATTTACTGTAGATGCTGCATGGCACAAGAGTCAGATTTGCTGAGGATAAACTGCCAATAAGGCTGCAACTTCTCAAATGTAATATTAGACTGTATTTTTGCACATGTTTTATACAATGGTGCATGAAAGTTTGTGAACCCTTTAGAATTTTCTATATTTCTGCATAAATATGACCTAAAACATCATCAGATTTTCACACAAGTCCTAAAAGTAGATAAAGAGAACCCAGTTAAACAAGTAAGACAAAAATGTTATACTTGGCCATTTATTTATTGAGGAAAATGATGCAATATTACATATTAGTGAGTGGTAAAAGTATGTGACCATCTCTTTGAAGGTGAAATTAGAGTCAGGTGTTTTCAATCAATGGGATGACAATCAGGTGTGAGTGGGCTCCCTGTTTTATTTAAAGAACCGGGATCTATCAAATTCTGCTCTTCACAACATGTTTTGTGGAAGTGTATCATGGTACGAACAAAGGAGATTTCTGAGGAGCTCAGAAAAAGAGTTGTTGATGCTTCATCAGGTGTGGAAAAGGTTACAAAACCATCTCTAAAGAGGTTTTGGGAACTCCACCAATCCACAGTCAGACAGATTGTGTACAAATGGAGGAAAATTCAAGACCATTGTTACCCCCTCCCCAGAGTGGTTGACCAACAAGATCACTCCAAGAGCAAGGCGTGTAAATAGTTTTGGCGAGGTCACAAAGGACCCGCAGGGTAAACTTCTGAGCAACTGAAGGCCTCTCTCACATTGGCTAATGTTAATGTTCATGAGTCCACCATCAAAGAAGAACACTGAACAACAGTGGTCGTGCATGGCAGGGTTTCAAGGAGAAAGCCACTGCTCTCCCAAAGAACATTGCTGCTCAAATCTGCTCAGTTTTGCTAAGATCACGTGGACGATGCCAGAAGGCTATTGGAAGAATGTTTTGTGGACAGATGAGACCAAAATAGAACTTTTTGGTTTAATCCAATGGAAATGTTGTGGAAGGACCTGAAGAGAGCAGCTAATGTGAGGAAACCCACCAACATCCCAGAGCTGAAGCTGTTCTGTACGGAGGAATGGGCTAAAATATTGGATCTTTTTCCTCAATAAATAAATTAACAAGTATAATATTTTTGTCTCATGTAACTGGGTTCTCTTTATCTACTTTTC
This sequence comes from Ancistrus triradiatus, assembly GCA_025084515.1. Classification (NCBI taxonomy): domain Eukaryota; kingdom Metazoa; phylum Chordata; class Actinopteri; order Siluriformes; family Loricariidae; genus Ancistrus; species Ancistrus triradiatus. Next base: position 361,005 of record JAJAGP010000430.1, on the reverse strand, counting down.
GGTCATATTTATGCAGAAATATAGACATTCTAAAGGGTTCACAAATTTTCAAGCACCACTGTAGATAAATAAACGTCAAACTGGCAATTACAGAACTGGAAACCAGCTTCTTTAGACTGTGCACAGTGATATCTGTAGCACCCCATACCTTACACTATGTAAATATATGTGTACTATGTTAAGTGTTTGGAGGGAGAATCCTGAATATGACACACAGCATAATGCTGGGTACACCTCTTATTTGCCTGTAGATTTGTAATGGGTTCATGATTAATTGACTCTTTCTTAATATTTAGGTCAGCATATATTTACCCCCTCTGAAGACCATGAAGAGTGTGGTGGACAGGATGAAGAACCTGTGCAACAATTTGGTGAGTATTAAAGTGCTCACCATTTGGTATAGGGTACACTGTTACTGTGGCTTTTGAGTTAGCTGTGTCTTCTGTCTGCTTAAACAACAATTAATGATTAATTAATTCTTAAACAGTTTCGCATTAGGCTTTTTATGTACATTTATCTTAGAACAGAGCAGTTCCTTCATTTCTAAATCACAGCAAAGTGTTTTCTGATATCAGTACTGGGTTTATGTACCTAGATGGGGTATTTGTTTACCACTGGTGTAGTCTGTCTGTCTGTCTGATCCAGACATCCATGTGGATGTTCCTTTGACATGTTAGACACAAACTACATTAATTTATGGCAATGCTATATACTCTGTTATGGCATTGGGCTCTTTCAGCAGGATATCGTGTTCGGCAACACTGCAAAAATTATTCACGAATGGTTTAAGAAACATGGAAAAAGAGTGAGACTTGGAGGACTTGGCTTCCGATTCCCCCAGATGTCAATCTGATCGAGCATCTCTGTAAACTTGTGGACAGCTTTTTACAGAAGAATAGTCTGTGTTGTTCCACTCAATGGTAATGTCTTCAAGCAGTTGATGAATAGTTGAAGTGTTTCCCAGTTAGTTTGTCTTTAATGCGAGGCCAAGTATTCTCCATAGGGCTCAAGTCTGGACACAAAAACATGAGCAGTAGTGTTGCCTTGTTCAAAAATAAGGTGTTATTTTTGTTCTTTTGAAACTTTTCAATAGTAGGAAGCCTTTCTGCAACATTTTCCTGTACTCCAAGGCATTAATTGACTTTGCACAGTGAAGTAGCTCACCAGTATCAGCAGTTGAAAAGGCTCTTCACACCATAACACCTCCATGCATAATGGTAGTAGAGATGCATTCACTGTTGTATTTCTCAGTAGATGGTCTCTGGACCATCACTCAAATCAACTCAAATCGTGATTCATTAATCCACACAACTGTGCTGAATCACTCTGAAACAAACTGCCTATATTCTTCCAGAAACTTCATTCTGTTAAGGTTTTCCTATATAACGATGGCTTTGTAACACATCTTCTAGACACAAAACCTGCATTAGATAACCATGTGGCTATTGTTCTTCTTGAAAGACTCTTGTTTTCTGAGGTCTTGAAATCTGCTCTGAAATACTGTTGATGTATTTTTTTCCAATCTGTAAATTTCAGCAGGTAGTCATCTCTGTTTGAAGAGACTTTCTTTCTGTCAACATCACCTGTTGTTTCAAAGCATTGACCTATTCTCTTAATAGCTGATTGTGATACCTGGAAATCACCTCAGCAAATGAGATCTTGCTCTTTCTCACTTTCAGGTAGTAGAAGCTAATATGAATGGCGAAATGAATCTGAAGATTGAAACAGATCTGGTCTCTGTGACAACACACTTCAAAGATCTTGGGAATCCTCCATGGGGTAAGTGTGCCAAGTATGTCTAAGAAAGAAAGAACGAGACTTGAAAAATGATATGGTGATTCACTAGGGAATGAATAGCGCATTCAGGTTTTAGCCATTTATTCAATGCTTTCTATTAGATATCGCAAAAATGTACTGGCTTGCTTAACCTACTAGTAAACCTGCAACATGTATCCAATTATTAAAATACTAATTGATAACTGATGAAGTTAGGAATTTCTGCAAGTCAAGCTTTGTAATGGTCAGGACCACCACAGATCTACTGTACTGTTTGGGTGGCGGATCATTCTTAGCACTGCAGTGACACAGTGTGTTGTGCTATTATAAGTGGATCAGGCCCAGCAGTGCTGCTGGAGCTTTTAAACACAGAGCCTTCACTGTTCATTTGATTAGACTCTCCTACTTTGTTGGTCAACCTTGTAGATGTAAAGTCAGGGACAGTAGCTGATATGTTGCCTCACAGCTTTGATACTCGTCCTCTAATCCAGGGGTGTCCAAACATTTTTCAAAGGGGGCCAAATTGGACCATGTCATAGTACCTGGTCTGGTCTCTCTTTCCAAAATAAATGTATAAATTATTCACAAACATTGTATTTAAAACAACTGAAAACACAAATGAACATAATTAAATCTATTTAACTACTGAATGAAAGTTTAGCATAATAACTGCAGCAGGATATCAAAAGATTTAAAAATGCCACAATTTACTGTAGATCATTTAGGCTGAACACTTGCTTTAGAACACTTATGCATAATACTTGACATTTAAAACGTGTAAAGTTTCTTCAGTCGGTATTTCTCATGTAGATTGTATTTTATTACTCAGTTGCTATGCATTACCAGACCTATGAAACTCAATAACAAAGCAGTTATTATATTAAGTCACATATCCATCTAAATACAAAACATGTTGTACAGATATCTCGTGTTCACACCAGATGCTATAACTTAGCAGAAGAGACAGACCACTAGAAACGTATGTGAGGGGTGGTGTTACGCCCCCTACTGCATTGTAAGTGTCAGGTCTGGTTTGACAGCTGTAATTGTGACATGCAAGATTTCACTTAAGTGGTGGTCAGACAGTTTGGACCTGTAGCAGCTCTTGGTTAAGTAATAAAAGTCCAGTGAAAGGACAAATCGCAACGTGCAGGTGGGCCACTAGTAATCTATTCTTAAGAGTGATGCTGCACTTGGCCCTAGGGCCGGACTTTGGACATGCCTGCTCTAATCCGTCTAATCAGTGGTGGGCTATTCTCAGTCCAGCAGTGAAACTGAGGTGTTTAAAAACTCCAGCAGCATGGCTGAGTCTGATCCACTCATACCAGCACATCATCACAGGTGAAGCCACTTACATAAAACTGCCACAAAGCAGTGTTCACTAGGTAATTCAGTTTATTGCTCTGTCTCCAGGATGCTTGTCTGTGTCATCAGAATGGCAATTACTGTAGGTGTCAAATGTTTACATAAGAAATGAATGGTTTCCTGTGTCTTTGCTGCTCTATAGTGTGAATACAGGGTGAATTGTGTAGTGAGAGTGTGTTTTTTTATGGTTTTATGTGTGGTGTGAACTTGGGGTTAGAGAGCCAGATGTCTTTAGGTTTTAGTCCTCACACGTGAACCCCTGCATCATTTGCAGGAATCTCATATAGGATCCTGTCTTCATATAATGGGTACATTTTGCAAAGAATACATGGGACAGAATCTTATTTACTTATTTATTTAAGGTTTGCTTCTGCAAAAAATTTTAATAGCGTGAATAAAAATGTTGTTCAGCAACAGCAAGGAACTAAAAATCAAGTGTTAGTTTGTCAGGCCATGATGAGGAAAATATTCTGTTTTCCTAATTGCACGTCATATCACAAGACCGTTATTACTATAAAACAAATATATAGACATTTATATAACAAAACTATATACATTTTTATTTATACAGTTTATCTACACTCACTGGCCACTTTTTTGGTCAATACTGACATGATAGTATCAAAGAGTTGCAACAGGTTTGTCTGCTGAACATCCATGATGCAATAAAAATAACGATTTATTTTAAAATAGTGTGTACCTATATATGTATAATTCCGAATTGCATGAGGGAATGCCCCCCAACAAATAATTACTCCTCACAACATGCTTGTGATTTAGTTTTTTAACCATGTGATGAGTTTTCTCCCAGCTGTTATATTTGTCCAAAATTATTATTATTATTGTTATTCAAATGATTAAATCATGTTATTTTTACACAATCATGGTTGGAGAGTGGAAGGTGGAGTTGCTGAGTCACCCGCCAGTAAACACTCAGGTATATGCGCAGCATAAAGGCTCAGCTCTCATTGGAATGGGAGAAAAGATGCTAGTGAGTAAGAGTTGTAAGAGAGACTGTTGAAGAGTCTTAGAGTCTTGCACTGGTTTGTCTCTGAGCTTGGTTTTTCCAGCACGTGTACGTCCTCACGCATGTCTGATGAATGGGGAATGCAGTCTGTGTTCCTTTAGCATACTAGCTCCACTAAATAGACATTTAAAAGCGAGGGAAACTGAATGTGCTATGTGGAATGATGTGAGACATTGATGGCTTGAATATGATTGAAACAGTAACTACACACACATACATACATGTATAAAACATAACTATGGTTTATCACACCTGAGTTCACTGTCTCTAGCCACACCCAGACCTGATAATTGAAACACCTGTTCTCAATCAGGACATCACTTAAATAGGGCCTGACAAAGTAAAGTACACCAGAAGGTCCTTAACACCTACACATCACGCCGAGATCCAGAGAAATTCAGGAACAATTGAGAAAGAAAGTCATTGAGATCTATCAGTCTGGAAAGGGTTATAAAGCCATTTCTAAAGCTTTGGGACTCCAGAGAACCACAATGAGAGCCATTATCCACAAATGGCGAAGACATGGAACAGTGGTGAACCTTCCCAGGAGTGTGGCCGGCCGACCAAAATTACCCCAAGAGCGCAGCGACGACTCATCCAAGAGGTCACAAAAGACCCCACAACAACATCCAAAGAACTGCAGGCCTCACTCGTTTCATTTAAGGTCAGTGTTCATGCCTCCACCATAAGAAAGAGACTGGGCAAAAATGGCCTGCATGGCAGAGTTCCAAGACGAAAACCACTGCTGAGCAAAAAGAACATTAAAGCTCTAGATTTTTCCAGACCACATCCTGATGATCCCCAAGACTTTTGGGGAAAACATTCTGTGGATTGATGAGACAAAAGTTGAACTCTCTGGAAGGTGTGACCTATTACATCTGGCATAAAAGTAACACAGCATTTCAGAAAAAGAACATTATACCAACAGTAAAATATGATGGTGGTAGTGTGATGGTCTGGGGCTGTTTTGCTGCTTCAGGACCTGGAAGACTTGCTGTGATAAATGGAACTATGAATTCTGCTGTCTACCAAAAAATCTTGAAGGAGAATGTCCGGCCATCTGTTCGTGACCTCAAGCTGAAACGAACTTGGGTTCTGCAGCAGGACAATGATCCAAAACACACCAGCAGGTCCACCTCTGAATGGCTGAAGAAAAACAAAAAGAAGACTTTGGAGTGGCCTAGTCAGAGTCCTGACCTGAATCCTTTTGAGATGCTGTGGCATGAGCTTAAAAAGGCCGTTCATGCTGGAAACCCTCCAGTGTGGCTGAATTACAACAATTCTGCAAAGATGAGTGGCCACAATTCCTCCCTCCCTCACTGCAAGTTATCGCAAATTCTTGGTTGCAGTTGTTGCTGCTAAGGGCGGCGCAACCAGTTATTAGGTTTAGGGGGTTTAGGTTTACTTTTTCACACAGGGCCATGATTTTTTTTATCCCTTAATAATGAACACCTTCATTTAAAAACTGCATTTTGTGTTGACTTGTGTTGTCTTTGATTAATATTTAAATTGGTTTGATGTTCAGAAACACTTAAGTGTGACAAACATGCAAACACATAGGAAATCAGAAAGGGGGCAAACACATTTTCACACCACTGTATGTGTGTGTGTGTGTAGTTACTATTTCAATTATATGTCCAAGGTATGATTGTGTGGCATATTAAATACCAGTGTTTGCCATAAAACACTACTTATTTGATGTGTTAGCTTGGGTGGCCCCGTAGGTCAAAATGAAACTGCTACAGAGTGCATATACAGTACGCACATGGTGTAAGTTAAATATTTATAACGGGGTTAGTATTACAATGCAACACTTTAAGGATACTTGTATGAACAATTGGGAAATCTAACCATAACTGTATTAACTTTATTGTGTGTTATGTAATAACATGCCTCTCCATGTGCTGCCAGTTTTACTTCTCTTCTCTCCTCAGGTGATGACTCCTCCCAAACTCCAAGCCAGAGAAGAGATGCTGAAGCCATGGCACATGTATGTGTAGATATCAGGAAACTCCAGCAGTTTCTTATGGGACAGCAGGTCAACCCCAGCAAGTCCATGTGCAGTGAGTGTCTCATACATGATGCACTGAATACCATAAGCAGAACCCTCAGGTCTCTAGAAATGACTTCCAGCGTTTTACGTATATGAAATGAGTTTTGATTGGACCATGGCTTAAATTTGATTCGGATTTGACTCGTACTTCATTTCTAAGTAATTAATGCAGAAATTCCAAAAAAAGGACAAATTCTGTTTGCAATGGTAAAACTGATTGGGAATCAAACCCAGGTCTCTGGGGCTGTGAGGTGACAGCACTAACCACTGTGCCACCCCCATGCTAATATTGCTTTAGTCTAATCATTTTTATTAACAAACACAGGTGTCCTTGACTAACAAAAGATATACAGTTGGTCTGTAATTGGTTTCTGGTTGTAGAGTGGCTGTTCTCAACCTGATGAATTGCTCTACCAGTTTACCCAGGATTTTATATTTACATTTACAGCATTTAGCAGACGCCCTTATCCAGAGCGACTTACAATTGGTACAATCTTACAATCCAAGCAATTGTGGGTTAAGGGCCTTGCTCAAGGACCCAACAGTGGCGGCTTGGCAGAGGTGGGATTTGAACCCTGGCCCTTCTGGTCCATAGTCCAGTACCTTACCTGCTAGGCCACCACAGTCGAGAAAGTGTTTTATTATGTAGTATAAATTAGACATGTTTTGTATATGTTATATATGGTTTATAATAGATAGTATACAACCTTGTTCCCTAAAAAAGTTGTAAATATATGTAAAATGTAAATATAAAGAATGTAATGATGCAAATCATTGACATCCTATGTTTAATTGAAAAGGGCACAAAGACAACATATCAAATGTTGAAACTGAGAAATGTTATTGATGTTTGAAAAATATATGCCCCTTTTGCAACTGATGCTAGCAGCACGTTTTTAAAAAGTGTGTAATGCTGAAAAACACCTGGTGTAACATTTCATAACTAAGTAGGTTAATTAGGAGGTCAGTAACATGATTTGGTGTAAATGGAAAGATGGTGAATATATATATAGACACACACACACACAGTATTAGCTTATACAACACAGCCCTTCATTATTGTTCTTTTCCTATTTATTGTTATATTTCTCATCTTGTATTTCCTTATTTTATTTTTACACTTGAATTTGTGCAATATTTTAATGATGTGTAGCATTCTATGTTTTTGCTCCTGTAACAATTCATTCTATTTTCAATCAAATATATGGTTTCAATTATTTGCATATCCTTGCATTTGTTTTTATTTACATTTTTGCACCGTGTCCCAGCTTTTTTGAACACATTGTCCATATTTTTGTTTATCTATTTGGAAGCGACACAGGCATTCCCACAGTGCATTCAGTAATGTACACTTTTTTCCTTCTTTTTACAGATATTGTTGACAGCAGGATTATTCATTTAATTCTTCTTCATGAAGATGTGTCACTACAATACTTCATCCCAGCTGTGGTGTAGAGATCCACCAACATGAAGAAGTCATCCCCACACAATTTACTGACATGATGATGATTATTATTTAAAAACTTACTGACAAATTACTACTGACTTTTAAATTTGTAAATTGTACCCAGCCAGAACTATTGATACTTCAAATAGTAATAACAATAATTTAACTGTGTACATCACACTAAATTGGGGGAATAGTTGTTTTATCTAAAGCTGTCTTTGAGAAGGATGCATTAGCCATTCCATCATACCCCTTTGAAACAGCCACTCTTAAAAAAGCCTTACAGCCTGAAATCAAAACCTATTGAAATGTCTGTTCAGATTTATTACACATTTTGCAACTTCACAACATGCAAGTAATGTGAAAAAGGCAACAATTCTGAAAATTAAAGTTTGTAAATTCAGTTTGTTTGGACTCTACACACACCTAGATTAGAGATTATCTGGACATGTTCAAAGCCTCTGATATTGTATTGTAATGTGTGCCATTCATAAAATGTAATAGCATTACTGTATGACAGTATGTACTAGAAATCGGAGCTCTAAAGTGGCTAGTGCAAGTTTACATAACATTACATAGTTGTGTGCAAACAGGAGAATTGTGGGGAGGGCTAAAATCTGTAGGCACAGATCAGGCAGATCTGTTTAATAGTGACTGACAACAAACTGTTCATGAATCTGGTAGGCCTGGATGTCTGTAGACTTCTACCACCAGAAAGGGGTCTGAACAGCCCATGAGAGGTGTCCTTCCTGAAGATGAAGGAGTTCTTTATACAAGGCTCAGTGTAGATGTTTTAAATAAATTTACATGTACCTGTCCAGATAGACTGACAAGTGATGCAATCGTACATTGTACAATCTGAGCAATTCATGGGCTAAGGACCTTGCTCAAGGGCCCAGCAGTGGCAGTTTGGCAGTGCCGAAGTTGAACGTTAGATCATCTGGTCCATAGTTCCATATCTTAGTACCTGAATTTTGCAATTGATAATTTTGGAATAAATACTGGTAGATTTCTAGGCTGGCCAGTAAACACTAAATGCTGGTGATTTTGTCTGTTGAAGACAGTGAACTGTACACCAAGACAAGAACAGAGTAAAGAGAGTAAAGGCAAGCAGCACAGTTACGCACAGTTTATTAGGTACACCTCCTTTTTTACACACTCATGTAGTTCTACAATTAAAGACTGTAGTCCATCTTTTTCTCTACATACATACTGTTAGTTAATTTTTCTCTGTTCTCTAATGGTCAGGACCTCCACAGATCAGGTACTGTTTGGGTGGTGGATCACTCTCAGCACTGCAGTGACACTGATGTGGTGGTGCTGTGTTAGCGTAACCAACAAACCTATATTACTTAGTGATAAATGAACATCACACTGTCACAGGTTCTGAAAGTAGATGGAGAACCCAATTAAACAAACGAGATAATATTATACTAGATGATTTTATTTACGGAGGAGAAGGATTCAGTATTACTATCTGGCGCGTGTGAAGTGTGAACCTTTGCTTTCAGTATTGGTGTGATTCCTTCCTTGGTTCAGCAATACTGCAAACTAAATTTTCGCAGTAACATTGACAGACTGGTAACATCAGCATGGATGAATTTGAACCCATTGGGATGTGGTGGGTTTCCTCATACGAACTGCTTTAAGTGGTTCTATTGGATATGGTCAGGATTTTGACTTGACCATCCTGGTCATATTCCCTGAATTTTCTTTAGAATTTAATCGCTATAATGATTATATTCAAATAAAAAATTACAGCGAATTTATTAGAATACATTCAGAATCATTGTTGCCTCACAGCAAGAAGGTCCAGGTTTAGATCCCAGGTGGAGCGACCTGGGTCCTTTCTGTTTTGGAGTCTCATGTCCCTCCCCCTGTTGACCCATGAGTTTTGCTCCGGTTTGAACCCACATTCCCCAGACAAAGCCTTCTCTGTAACCCAGAAAGCAACTTCTGTCAGATCTGTCCCACAAAACGTTGTTTTTTCCCCAAAGCCGGTGGATTGTATCTGTGCCATGTGGAAGGTAGAAACAGAGCAATAGCTTTTTTCCATGCAATCGTGCAATGCACACCATTGTTTGTTCAGTAATTCTCCTGAATGATGGACTCATGAACATTAATCATAGCTACTGTTACAGAGATTGTTTAGTTGCTTAAAGTTACCCTGGGTTCATTTTACCCTATTAGACTATTATTACACAACCTTGACCTTGGTGTGATCTATGATGGTCGACCACTCCTGGGGAAATACAATGGTGTTAATTTTCCTCCTCATTTCCTGTACAATCTGTCTTGATTGTGATTGGTGAGTCCTTAAAAGTCTCACACTCTTTAGAGATGGTTTTGAAACTTTTTCCAGCCTAGGAACTAAACAACTTCTGAGGTACTCAGACATCTTTTGGTTTGCCCATGAACACACTTACGCAAATTTGTTTGTGAAGATTTATCTTTAGACTTTAGTTTTTAGACTCTGATAGGATCACACTTTTTAAAAATTTAACGTGTGTGCACTCCCACCCCAGAGTGTTCATGAACCTTGACTCAAAACACCGGACCTCGAATTTCATCTTAACAGTTAGAGTTCATATACTTTTGTCACGCACAGATACGTTTTGGATCATTTTTTTTCCTCAATATACCACGACAAGTGTAATATTTTTGCCTCTTTGTTTAACTGAGTTTCCTTATCTACTTAAGAATTTGTGACGAAGTCCTTATGACATTTTAGCTCATATTTATGGCCGAAATCTGGACAAACGCCCAGCATAAAACCGTTTTCTATATATATGAAGTTGGGGAGAAAAAACTTTGTCAGTTCTTTCTTTTTAATTTTCTATTAATTTATTAACCATTTTTAGTTAATTTGACATCATCCAGTCTGTAAAACTGTAAACACTGTGTGTGCTTTAGTTTAAAAGCGTCTAGAGCCTCTTAAACACCCGGTGCCGTTTCACCTCACTTATGCTAATACAAGGTTCCCATATTGCATTGCGGCGTTGAAACAAATGTCACAACATTTGATATTTAATACAAATATTGTTAAATACAGTGGCTATTTAATACAAAACATTAAATCTAGTATGTTTACCAAGCGATGTTCATATATTATTTTCAGTAAGGCTAAAATAAAACCTATATTCTCCTACCATGATCCGGACGTCTTTCACTATTCCATGGTTTAAATACCCTCTACCAGAATGCCTCTGCCGGTTGGTCCGATGATAGTGGGCATTTACAATTGATTGCCACAGTCAGTTTCAGAATCCTCGTTTCCTCTCTCCCCACTCCCACTGTCGATATTGACCAACCTTTTATACTCAACATGGAGACTAAATCCATCAAAATCCTAATCCACGGTAATATTCCCATGTATAACACTGTAAACATGGCGTCTTCTTCCTAATTCTGGTGGAAACTTGGAAAAGGAAGCTTTGCTGCCGTCTACCGTTGGGAACACGCAGTTTCCTGTTTTGTCCCCTTTAAGTAAGACGCCCCCTTATGGTCGCAAGCGTGCACAGCGACCACCTGCCAATGCGGGAAGCTAGAAAACCCCCCACCGAGTTATAGGACATGATAACAGTACAAACAGAAAATAAGCGTAGGATAAAAAGCACCAGAATTTACAACAAGTCATGATCACACCTTACCTTAAATATAAAAGGGTTTTATGTGGAAATTGAAGGTTTTAAATCATTTAAATAATTTCTGACCTCACTAAACAGCTTCTCCCGTAATGAGTGTTCACTGATATACCCGTTTTTATACTGCCAATTATGCCACCTTATCTAAACCACTTGCTTGTTAACCCTTTCAGTCCCGTCAACGCCAAATTAAGTCAGACTACAAAATCTGTCTAAAAATACACCCAGTCATCACTTCATTAGGTATACCTGATTGTTTCTACACTCATTGTCCATTTTAACAGTTCCACTTACCATAATGATGCAGCAGCACTGCTGTGCCTGATCCAATCAACCACTAACACACCACCACATCGATGCCACTGCAGTGCTGAGAATGAGCCACCAAGTCAAGTCAAGTCAAGTCAAGTCAAGTCAAGTCAGATTTATTTATATAGCGCTTTTTACAATGGAGCATTGTCTCAAAGCAACTTTACAGGTTTAGATTATCTCCTAATAACTACGTCCAATCTCAAATTGAGCAAGCCTAGGGCGACAGTGGCAAGGAAAAACTCCCTAGTTCTAGGAAGAAACCTTGGGAGGACCAAGACTCAAAAGGGACCCAACCTCCTTGGGCGGCGTAGATGATAATCTAAGAGCGAACTAAAGTCATGGAGTCAAATTTTTAATAGAATGTGAAGTAATGCACATCGACATAAGTGACCCCCAAATAGTACCCTGGATCCTGGTGGCCTGTGGGAAGTCCTGACCATTACATGATACAAGTAAAGGTGGACCAGATGGACTACAGTAATTGTAACAAACTACAAAGTATTACTATATGGAAAGTGGAACAGAAAAAGGACAGAGTATAAAAAAACAAAGAGGTGTACCTAATAAAGAACCTCTTCAATTAAAAGTGCTTCATTAAATCACTTCAGGAATGAAGGGTTAACAAACCTTAGCCGACAGCCCAGCAACCAGAGCTAACCTGGATAGAGTTAACTCTCCAAGCTTGTAGGATCATTCCCCATAAGACTTGGAGGCCTGCCAACTGTGCATTTAAAACCAGGCCTTAATGAAGGGTGTGAATATTGATTTAACTGGAGTATTTGGATTTTTTTTAACTGAAATTGTAATCCCTGACATTTATGGATCTTCCATGTTTGTAATGTCTGAAGACTTTCCATATATCTGTATACCTTCTGCCAAGCACTGTCTTAATGACTTGGCAGGACTTTCTGATTTTCAAAATACAATCCAATATATACCCCTATGTCTAAATCAGGAGCCTTTGGAGGCTTCAGTGCCTAAAATAATGCAGAAGCCATCCAGACTTCCAGTCGAAAGTTCTCAGAGTTCTATTTATTCCAGTTCCACAAACATTCCTTTCCATTTTTAGCTGCGGGTGAGGTCTATACTTGTAGAATTATGTTACAAAAAAGTAAAGCTTGGCAGAAACGTTATGCCTGAAATGCCACTTACCTCCTCCTTAAACTCATTCATATACTGAAACATCTTTTCATTCTCCCCGTTTCCTACAGTTCCAAGTGCAATCAATTATCATCATTAGTTAAAGAAAGGAATGCAGAGCAACATGCAGTGAACAATACCAAACATTTAAAAGTAGATCTACTTAAACTACCTGTTTACAACCTTTTCAACTTCTTACAACTTTTGAAATTTCATGGATTCATTTATTTTCTTATCCGCTTAATCCTGGGCAGGGTCACTGGAAAGCCGGTGCCTAGCTCTTGGCACAGGGTGCAAGGCAGGAACAACCCAGGACATGGCGCCAGTCCATCACAGGCCACATACTCACTCACGCACACTAAGGGCACTTTACAAACACCGATTAGCCTAACACACAGGCCTGGCGTGCCTGCCTTGTCTTGCCTTGTCCTTTGGCTGGAAGTGTCTGGTGGGTGGTCCGGCTGGGCTAGGCTTTGGTCCTCTTGACTTTGAATTGTGCTTCCTTGTCGTACATTAAGGGCAGACCTGGGGGTTCATAGTCAAAGAGTTTTGTGGTGATCTGGGATGCTGGGTTGCTGTCTTCTTGCCTCCCATATCTCGTGATCCTTCTTGGCTGTGTTGCCTTCCGGTTCTCCTCTTTCCAGCTATGCTGCTATAGCTAATGCTGCCGGGGTCTCATGTTACACATGGCATCATTGATTGTTAATAGACTCTGTGCTCTTAATCAATAACTAACTACATTATCTGTTTTCTCTCCGAGCTTGTGTTCCAGCCCCACACAGTAAGATGCTCCTCCGCTTCAGCTCCACTCAAATTGTCATCAGCTCCAGCCCCACCATACCCGGGCCACACAAGAGGGCAGTAACTCCCTGCCTCCTCCAGTTGGCTGGGGACGAAATGCCGCCAAGGACTTTCCTGCTGATGACTCAAGATCCTAGAGTGACACTGAGTATCGGACTAAATAATGTCGATATGCATATTTTACATTATTTTATTTGAACTATCGCTGTAAGACTTATTTGTTTAGATGAATTAGTTTCATTCTTACATTTATCAACTACTCCACCCAAGGAGGTTGGGTCCTTTTTGAGTCTTGGTCCTCCCAAGGTTTTTTCCTCATAACGTTTAGGGAGTTTTTCCTTTCCACTGTCGCCCTAGGCTTGCTCAGTTTGGGATTGGACGTAGATATTAGGAGATAATCTAAAATTGTAAAGTTGCTTTGAGACAATGCTCCATTGTAAAAAGCGTTATATAAATAAATCTGACTTGGCTTGACTTTGGACTGTGGAAACCAGAGTACCCAAGCGCACACAGGGAGAACACTGCGCTAACCACTGGGCCACCGTGTTACTCTTATTTGATTTTTGTGAAATAAATGTGTAGTTATTTTGGGGCTATGATTAATGTTTTACCATCTAGCTGTCTGACAAACGAATATGAGTTTGGAGGATACCAGGAGTACTTTACGTGGCCTAAGACAAAGTGTACGCTAGAAAATAGGGGAGAACATCAATAAAAATACAAGTACCAACATGACAAAAAAAATCCTTAATAGAAACATAAAAACTATGGAAAGAGGCTGTATATCCCAATGGAATGGGTGTTGCAGATTACTAGGTGAGTAAACATATTATCAAATCTAAATATGCTTCTCATTAGGGTGAATATATGAGATACAGTGTATGGAAACAATTAAGAAAGTTATTTCTCTGGCTTCACTCCGTCAAACTGTTCCATATAAAAAAATAATGATAATATATCTTGTCTACAAGGAGGCTCGATGTCAAATGACTCACAGATGCTTACTTATGCCAAGAATGTTCATGAAGCTAATAAGAGAAGCTGAGATAGTGCTGGCTTTCAGGCAAGATGGTGATAATAACTGTTCAACTCTCATCAAATTCTCTGAGGAACTTTTCCCACATAAGCAGCTGCAACACTTTGTATGGCCTTATGAAAAAAAACCTGTTTATTGCACGGAGTGTAAATCAAGACTTCCTTTTTCTAGAAGTTATCATTGAACATCTCCAGAGATGCCCAGTTTGACCCTGACTCTGGACTCTCCCTGTTGCATGTTCTCCCTGTGAGTGTTATATAAGGCTTATTCACTAACTATGCTGTGAGCACTAAATAATAGTAACTCCTAATGCTAATGACCAACTAATACTAGTAACTAATAACTCCTTATAATAGTAATAGAGCATTTGCACTAGTGCCTAATAAAGCTTTTAGGATTTTTTTCCTACATGGCAGTTTTACAAATACCTTAAAAGGCTGACTGAAACTATGTAAATTTAAGAAATATCCACTGAGTTTTACTCTGTTTTATAAGTCAAGCAAAATAGAAAATGTAACATGAATCTTTTACCTACAGAGATATACAGTACTGTTCAAAAGTCTTAGGCCACCACTAGATTTGTTGTTTTAGCCACGGTATAATGATCATACATAACATATAATTCCAAAATTGGCTTCATTCCTCCATAATCCTCTTTTCCAGTGATCTATATTCCAATCTTTGTGAGCTTTCTCACATCTTAGCCTTTTCACCCTGTTTCCCTTCCAAAAAAGTAGTTTCTTGGCTGCTACTTTTCCAAAAAGCGTCAACTTGGCATCCCGATGAAGTTTCCAGATTGATCAAGTGTATGGTGAGGGCACACTAAATAATGTGAAGTGTATAGAAGCTATTTTTTAAAATTTATTTTTCAGTTTAATACTGGATAAAATTGTCCTGTATTTATCGAAGAAACAGACTGAGAAATAATTATATATAGTCATTATACCATTGCTAAAACAATTGCATATCAAATCTAATCTCATGGTGGCCTAAGACTTTTGCACACTACTGCATATACTGACCAATCTGAACCAAACCTAATGTTTATGTATATTGTAAAATAATGTGTCAGTCTTTATACTGGATTTCTGTAATGTCTGTATTGTTTTCCTCTCAAATAATGGTTTTGGTAACGGCTGTTTCCCTAGTGAAAGTTTTATCTCATATTGAGAATAAAAACAAAACAAAACAAACAAACAGCAACAAAAAAGTAGCCAGTAAATGCCTAGAAAACACAGCTTTGGATAGTTGCACACATACAATCACAATACCATTCATTAAAACACACAAAAAGTTTACTTAATTGCAAAACATTGTGTTTGATAGTGACAGCTTTAACGTTATACACGGTATTTCAGACACTGGGAAACTTAACAGTTAAGCAGTGAGATTGAACTACTCACCATGTGGCCATGGGGTGAGGTACTGTCTGACGTTCTGGTATAAAACGGTGTGGTTCAAATAATTCATCACCTACGGAATAAAACTATTTGTGCTTCATTAGTGGCACAAAAACATGCGCAACATTCCTGAAAATGTGTATTTTTAAAATAAATTTAACAATGATAACATAACCAGAAATAAATCTTATGAACAACACTGAAAAAACATTGAATTGCAGCAAATTAAGCAATAACACGTCTGAAATAAATCATCTGTTATTAAAAAAATAATAATAATTCTGTAAAGATGATGTCTGTTAAATGTAGTACAGCGTAATGCTGGGTGACACACTACCGTACAGTAGGTAATATTTGCGCACACGGGGTTTTGGGACAGTTAGCTAGACTGAGGTTGAATGGGGGTGGTCACTGCTGAGCTCATGCCTACGCCATCGATAAACAGTCGGGAGAGCACGCAAAAAGTTTTGCGGTGTTAGAAAACCCGAATACTTAGAGATGAGTTTCGGCGTTCCGGCAAATTCACTCCTGTTCTTCCGTGCTTGCGATGAGGGCGACTATGAAAGCGCCAAAAAGTTCCTCGAGCCCGTTAGGAATGACCCCGGGAGACACTCGAAGCTACGCTTGGACTCGGTTTCGGAGTGCAGCGTGGACATCGCGCAGGGGCTACCGCTTGTGTCGGTCGATTGTACTGACGAAGAAGGAAACACGGCCTTGCACTTCGCCGCTGCAAGTGGACACGAACATTTAGTGAGGTTTTTACTTCGTAAAGGCGCGTCTGTGGACAGCCCAAATAACTATGGCTGGACGCCGCTGATGCAGGCAGCAAGGTGGGCCGTCTGTCTATCCTCGGTTGGTGCTTTTGGGGCAGTTTGTTTTGGACAGGTTGTTTATAAAGTCTCCTAGTACATTAGATCAGCATGCAAACGAGAAACATAAAATGTGCTAATATGCTGATGTTTATATATGACTAAATGGTTTATTCTCGTCCATTAAAAAAGATTTTTCGCTATTAACAGGGGATTAAATATGTATCGTATAGAAATTGTTTCAATATTAAAGTAAACCCACTCCGCTCAGGGTCGCTGTGGGTCTGGAGCCTATCCTGGAATCCAGTAAAAGTTGCAGTGGACAGCATGCAATTCTATTGCAGGGCTCAGCAGGGGTCACTGTTGCATATCTGTGCATTATCGCCCCTCACAACAACCCCTAGTACTGACCTCTCACAGCAAGAAGGTCCTGGGTTTGATCCCAGGTCCTCCCTGTGTCCGTGTGAGTTTCCTCCCACAGTCCAAAGACATGCAGGTTAATTGATTATATATATCATATATTATATTATATATGAATGAGAGACTAGCATAAATATAACCTTGTGTCTGTTGTTGAATGGCCTTTGAGCCATAGCGCTAAACTAAATAAACAAACGAACCGTCCTGGGGGGCACCAATAGGGCTCGAGCTGAGTTCTCACCCATGGTTGACTAGCGAATTGCTGCTGTGCCACCTGAGCACCCTACATAGCCTATATGAACATGGTTTTTTTTATCTCCACTTGCCATGGTCAGGATCGTGCCGTAGCCCGGCACTTGTCCCAGAGAACTCAGGGAGTATAGTAAAGTATACCAAGAACAGGAAACCAGTCTAACGCAGGGCCCAGCAGGGGTTTCTGTGATAGCGCTGGAGGCTGATCATACCATAAGTACAAAAGTGGATATCATGCCACAGCTTTAACTAACTGTAGGTAGTTACAGAGCAATAAGCGTCTGCTAAATGAATAACTGTAATATACTGCTGTACACAGAATTGCTTTAAGGAATTAAAATAAACATGTATTAAAGTACACTAGATAGACAAGAGTTTGTGGACATCCCCCCAAAAATGACATCCAAAGCATGGGTATTTCTATGGACTTTGCCCACCACCTTTGGTGCTGCAACAGCTTTTGCTTTTCTAAGAGGGCTTTCTACTGGATTTTGCTACATAACTGTGAGCTCAGCTTCTGATGTTAGACAGTAAGCCCTGGCTCACTTTTTGCATTCCAGTGAAATTTCAAGGTGTCTGATGGAGTTGAGGTCAGGGTTCTGTGCAAGCCAGCCAAGGTCTCAATGAAAATTGGCAAACCAATTCTCTGTGGACTCTGTTTAAAGACAGCAGTTGATGAACTGACTTGTTGGAAACAGAACCGTACAATATATATATACATACATTTCTGCATTCTCCATAGACAAACAAGGACAGTGGAATGGGTTGTATTGAAAACCCCAGTGATATATATATACACCCAGGGTATCTTCCTTATCACATTTAGGTTTTTTCCCTTTCCAGGGTCACCCTAGACTTCCTCATAGTGGCCGTGGGTTGATGTTTGTAAAGCTGCTTTGAGATAATGTCCTGTTGTAAAATGTGCCATATAAATAAATGGACTTCTGTTTGTTTTCCTCACTGCAGGATTGGCCATCTGAATGTAGCTCACATCTTACTTGAGAATGGTGCAGAGATCAATGGCAGGAACCGCATGGGAGCTAGCGTACTGACCATGGCAGCCCGTGGAGGCCACGCGCATGTCGCCAAACTGCTCCTTGAGAACGGAGCCTTTGTGGATGACTTCGATCACCTCTCTGCGGCTGAAAGAAGCACGAACGGGGACAGCAGTAATCACAGCGACAGCGGGAAGAACTTCATGGATATCACGCCGTTACTGGTTAGCGCTCAGCAGGGGCACGAGGCCATGGTGCGACTGCTTCTGGAGTGGGGAGCTGACGTGAACTTTTCGCAGAAGACCACAGGGTGGAATGCTCTAATGTTAGCCACATTAAGTGCTAAGGCTAGTGTAGCTCAGCTGCTAGTAGAGAGGGGAGCTGATCCTGACCCTCTCAATGTTCTGTCCAAAACAGCTTTTGAAGTGGCACTGCAACTTAAACATAAAGAGGTAAAGAGCTACCTGGACTCTGTCACCACAGTTCGGCCACAACCAGGTAAGGCCTCATTTCAGTAGTCTTAATGTTGGGAAGACAGTCGTTTACCCCCATGAGCCTTTAATGACAAAACACCAGACTGGGAAGGGTTTAACTTCCTGTCTCTTTTTTGTTTTTAACCTCAAAATGAGTGCCATGGCTAATGAGAGGCTTCACGGTGAGGCACATAATATTTTTTTCATGTTTTCTTTCTATTTTCGTCAGGGTCTCTAGTTCTGGAACCTATGCACAGCATTATCAGGGGGCAGCTGACAGGGGTGTAAAGATACACTCTGCTCGCGATTCGATTTGATTCACAATACAGAGTTCCCAACTGGATTTTCTCACGATTACTGATTTTGCATTTGACAAAAGACATTCTTTTTTTATTTCTGTAGTGTAAACAGTGAAAACAGTGCACATTTTCTTTTACATTAAAAAAAAAATAAAACTTTAGTCCCTTGCAAGTAAAATAAATTACTAGAAGCTTTAGATTTAAAACTGTAAACAAAATGCCCCATTCTATCAGTAATACTCTGTACAATATTTCTTATATTCAGTATTTTTTTTTATTCTATCAGTGGAATTCCCACTGAGAATGGGATATGCGTCTGAGTATGACTGTGCCATCTAGTGTTTAAACCTGGAATTGCATTAGATGGCAGCAAAATCAAGAAAGTATAATCCACTTAGACGATGCATAGCTATACCCCTAGAAGCTGAGCATGTACCCTGAACAGGGTGCCAGTCCCACTGGGCTGGAGAGGGCTCACTTTTGCAACTCTGAGGGATGGTTTCCCTGCCCAGCCTCTCCTGTCTCAGGGCGTACTCACATTATGCCCAGCTGCCTTGTACTATGCCAGAGTACAATGGCACCCACTCCACTGGTGGCCTGCGTTCACATTATGCTTAAATTCATGACGCAAGTTTTTGTGGTGGAGTAAAGTCGCACTTGCACAGCACAGTGAACTTTAATGGCCTAGTGTGAGTATGGCCTCAGATGCAGCCAATTGTGCCTGTATTATGACCAACCCAGCCAGAAGGCACCACTGAGACTCTGACCTGGGTTAACTTCCCTGAGAAAACTGGCCAGAAACCTTTTTATGTCTTATAGTTTTATAGGAATGCTTTTTCATCTGTGCCTTAACATTACTTATGTTAGATGTAAGTTGACGTTTTCTTTATTTCAATTTTTCTATCCTTATTTTTGAATAGATGATGAGAAGAAGAGGCCCGATGTTTTCAGTGCCCTTAAGCTAGGCAAGTATTACTTTGTGTAATTCATACAGTGGGGCAAAAGTATTTAGTCAGCCACTGATTGTGCAAGATCTCCTACTTAGAGAGATGAGAGAGGTCTGTAATTTTCATCATAGCTACACTTCAACTATGAGAGACAAATTAGAAGAAAAATCCAGGAAATCACATTGAACAATTAAAAAAAAAAAAATTTAATTGTAAATCATGGTGGAAAATAAGTATTTTGGTCATCAATAAAAGTTCATCTCAATACTCTGTAACATAACCTTTGTTGGCAATGACAGAGGTGAAACATTTCCTGTAAGTCTTCACCAGGTTGGCACACACTGTAGCTTGTATTTTGGCCCATTCCTCCATGCAGATCTCCTCTCTAGCAGTGATGTTTTGTGCTTGGGGCAACACCGGACTTTCAACTCCCTCCACACAATTTTCTATAGGGTTGAAGTCTTGGAGACTGACTAGGCCACTCCAGGACCTTGAAATGCTTTTTACGGAGCCACTCCTTTGTTGCCCGAGCAGTGTTGTTTGGGATCATTGTCATGCAGGAAGACCCCAGCCACGTTCCATCTTCAATGCTCTCACTGATAGAAGGAGGTTTTGGCTTAAAATCTCACGATACATGGCCCCGTTCATTCTTCCCTTGACACGGATCAGTCGTCCTGTCTCCTATGCGAAAAAAACAGCCCCAAAGCATTATGTTCCCACCCCCATGCTTCACAGTAGGTATGGTGTTCTGGGAATGCAAACTCAGCATTCTTCTTCCCTCCAAACACGACGAGTTGAGTTTTTAACCAAAAAGTTCTATTTTGGGTTTCATTTCATCTGACCACATGATATTCTCCCAATCCTCTTCTGGATCATCCATTGCTCTCTGGCAAAACTTCAGACTGAGCTTCTCTGCTCATATTTCCAAACTGACCCAGTCATGCAGGTACCTTCTCTACAATATCAGGAGAATCCGACCCTTCCTTTCCAGAGAAGCCACCCAAGTGCTTGTCCCGTCTCTTGTTATAAACAAAACTAGACTACTGCAATGCTCTTTCTTTGGCTGGTTTTTCCAATGCGTGCAATCAGACCCTGCAACTGATTCAGAATGCAGTGGCTCGTCTGTTTTTCAATCTTCCCAAGTTTTCTCATGTCTCCCCACTGCCTGCGCCTCACTTCATTGGCTCCCTTTAGCTGCCCGCATCAGATACAAAACATTGAACGCTCAGCTACAAAGCAAGAATGGAACAGCGCCATCTTACCTAAGAGCTCTGATCAAAACCACGTCTGTTACCTCGCACCCTCCGAGATACGAGCTTGGCCCGACTGGAGCCTCCACATTAAGATTAAAGGAAGACAAGCTTCAAGACTCTTCTACGTCCAGGCACCCAGATGGTGGAATGAACTTCCACTCGATGTCCTTATGGCTGAGTCTCTTGCTGTCTTCAAGTAGGCGACTAAGGACCCACCTCTTCACCCCAGCACTTGAGTGAATAAAAACTGCATATCCCTCCAGTAAAAAAAAAAAAAACTCTACACCATATATATGTAGCAGGTTGTAAAAAAAAAAAAAAAAAAAAAAAATTGGATTGTGTACTTGAGCTACTGTTTACCTTGTACCTAATATGAGGTTTCTTATCTCCTAGGAAGAGTACAAAGCACTTTTGTAAGTCGCTTCTCTGATAAGGGCATCTCTGCTAAATGCTGTAAATGTAAATGTAAATGTTTCAGGACGGGGGCCTGGACATGTCCTGCTAAGCAGGGGGACACGCCTGGCACTGCAGGATCTGAGTCCCTCTCGGTGTAGTGTGTTACTGATGGTAGCCTTTGTTACTTTGGTTCCAGCTCTCTGCAGGTCATTTATCAGGTCCCTCCATGTAGTTCTGGGATTTTTGCTCATCGTTCTCATGATCATTTTGACCCCATGGGATGAGATCTTGCGTGCTGGATTTCTTTTTCTCATTTTGTCTCTCATAGTTGAAGTGTAGCTATGATGAAAATTACAGACCTCTCTCATCTTTCTAAGTAGGAGAACTTGCACAATCAGTGGCTGACTAAATACTTTTTTGCCCCACTGTATGTCATAACAATTCTGTCCCTCACTGACGGGGTTACAACTCCAATTCTGAAAAAGTTGGGACAGTAGGGAAAATGCAAATAAAAATAGTGTTTCTTCCATTTACTTTGACTTTCATTCATTAATAAACATCCATTCCTTACCACTTTGTAGTGTTGCCATTCCTTCTCATAACACTTAAAAGACGTTTTCAGGTGTCCCAGGATTTTTATTAACAAATGAAATGCAGCTGATCAGACAAAACATGAAAGGTCTTGGGAGATCTTGGGTTCATACTGTCTTCAATGGAATAAAAGTCAAAGCAAATGTAAGACGCACTGCAATTTTTTATTTGCTTGTTCCATACCATTCCAACGTTCTCTGCTTTGGGGTTGTACATTGGAAATAAGTAAAATGCAGTACCACTTTCGCCAGCTCTCTAATGCTGTGCGTGTGCACATCCCTGTGTTTTAGGGAATGCTCAGCTGGTGAAGGAAATAATTGATGAGGATCCATCTCAGGTGAACATGGCTAATGCAGACGGGGCTTCGCCTTTGATGATTGCAGCTGTAAGCGGGCAGTTGGAGGTGGTGCAGCTGCTGGTGGAGAAGAATGCAGACATAGATAAACAAGATAGTGTGCATGGCTGGACAGCTCTTATGCAAGCTACATATCATGGGTACGACACACCCAATGTACAGTGCCTATAGAATGCCATCATTCCCGGGTACAATCCTTACCTTTTTACACATCGCGTCCTGAAAATGAATATACAGTGGTACCTCAGATCCGAGGTGGTCGAGAACCGAGGTGACACTGTTTTATAAAACAAGCCTTGTGTTAATGATTTTAGCCAACAGTAGGTTAATGTAAGTATTTTAAACATGAACTTACTTATCATTACTTATAATCGGCTATGATACAGTATAGACCGCTCTACCAAACACTTTTAACTCCTCAGTTCATGGTACATTAACTCTGATGGATTTGTCGGCAGTGATAATTTTGACAGCAAATGTGAATTTAGTTTTAGTTATAGTCTTTTGACTAAAGTGGAATTTCGTTTTTAGTCATAATTTAGTCATCTGAATTGTTTTTATTTGTAGTCTAGCTTGTCGACTAATTCTAATAAGATTATAGTCTACTAAATCTACACTAGCTTTAGTTGACTAAAATATGACATGTAAACGCTGCAGTACGTAAATTATTTTTTTTACTTTTCCCTTTTAAAATGAAACATCTCCATGCATGCATTGATAATAAAAGTATATATTAAAGTGGTTATTATTGAAAATTTCCACCAGACATCTGCTTCACACTCGGTGTGGACATTCAGCAGATATTCTAGAATAGAATCAAGTTGGCATAAATGATGTATTATAAGATATAAGCTCAGGTCTATGTGCATGCATTGATGATAAAAGTACAGAGTAAAGTGGTCACCAAAACTCATAATTTCCATCAAAGATCTGCTTCAAACTCAGAGTGGACACTCATGAGATGGTGTAGAATAGAATAGATTCATTCAATTTACAGTATACCTTATGCGAAATGTTTCCTCGGTAGTCTACGTTTTCGGTTCTCAACAAACTTTCTGGAATGAATGGAATGGTTTTTGTGATCAGAACTCTTCATTGTCTAGTGTGATCTGACAGTATATCAGGATATCTCTTTTTAACTATTGCAAACAAACAGTTTATTAATTCTATGGCCCAGTCTGAACAAGGGTTGTGCTGATGTGCAGTTTGGCCACTAGGTGTCAGACTGATGCAATGTTTTAACAGCCAGGCACCGCTTCAGAGTTGGTGGTTTTGTTTAGAGTGCTCAAAAGCCCCATTGTTGCTATGACAGCTTTGTTTTCTTTCAGAAATAAGGATGTGGTAAAGTACTTGTTGAATCAACGGGCTGATGTAAATCTACGAGCCAAGAATGGATACACAGCCTTTGACCTTGTCATGCTGTTAAACGACCCAGGTAAGATATAAAGTACTTTTCATAAAGTGCCATTTAAAAAAAATGACATCTAGCTGTTTGATTGCAAGTATTATTTATTATCAAAAAGACAAAAAAAAAACATACTCACCTGCCACTTTATTAGGTACACCTGTTCAACTGTTCGTTACTGCAAGTATGTAATCGACCAATCACATGGCAGATATTCAGTGCATTTAGGTATGTCGACATGGTCAAGATGAGCTGATGAAGGCCAAACTGAGCAGCAGAATAGGGAAGAAAGGGTATTAAGTGACTTTGAATGTGGCATGGTTGTTGGTGCTGGCCAGGCTGGTTGGAGTATTTCAGAAACTGCTGATCTACTGGGATTTTCATGCACAGCACCATCTCTAGGGTTTACAGAGAATGGCTTGAAAAAAGGGAAATTATCCACTGAGAGCAGTTCTCTGTGTGAAAACGTCTTGTTGATGCCAGAGGTCAGAGGAGAATGGCCACACTGGTTCGAGCTGATAGAAAGACGACATTAACTGGACACAGCCTACCTGAGTATTGTTGTTGACAATGTTCTTCCCTTTATGATCACAGTGTAGCTACTGATGGCTACTTCTAGCAGGATAATGCATCATATCTCATAAGCTCAGATCTTCGGAATAAACGTGTGTGTGTGTGTGTGTGTGTGTGTGTATGTATGTATGTAATGTATGTATGTATGTATGTATGTATGTGTGTGTGTATATATATATATATATATATATATATATATATATATATATATATATATATATATATTATATTATATATATATATACAAAATAAATACCAGTCAAAGGTTTGGACATACCTTTGACTCATTCAGTGTTTTTTCTTTATTTTTATTAATTTCTACATTTAATATTAATATTGAAGACAACAAAACTATGAAGGGCCACGTATGGAATTATGTAGTAAAGTCAAAATAGCCACCTTTTGCTTTGCTGACAGCTTTGTGCACACTTGGCATTCTCTCAAATCAGCCTTACATGGTAATCGCCTGGAAAGGGTTTCAATTAACAGGTGGGCATTGTCAAAAGTTAACTTGAGGACTGTCATGTAATGTGTTTGCGACCATCAGCTTTGTTGTGCAGAGGTCTGGTTGAAACACAGAATCTAAAGTATAATTATTCTGGTTTTCTGGTTTGTTTAACATAAGGAAAAACTCTGGGTGAGAAGGTGTGTATGTAAACTTTTGAGTTGTACTGTATGTATATATACATACAGTACACACTTTTGACAGTACAACTTTTGACACACTCGCGCATATATATATATACACACACATACACACACTACCTCTCAAGTTTTTATATATGTATTATTATATATAATATTTGCTATATTATTAATAATAGGGTTCAGATCCGGAGACTGTGCTACAGTCACTCCATTACAGTCAGAATTCTAGCTGACTCCTTTTTTTTAAATATTGCTCACACATTTTGGAGGTGTGCTTGGGGTCATTATCCGGTTATAGGATGAAATTGACCCCAATCAAGCGTCGTCCACAGGGTATGGCATGGCGTTGCAGAATCTTGTGGTAACCTTTCTTCTGCAAGGTCCCTTCCACTCTATATAAATCTCCTATTTTACCACCTCCAAAGCATCCCCACACCATGCTGCCTCCACCTTGCTTGACAGATGGCATTAGCATTGGTCTTGCATATTTTCATTGTTTCTGTGCCTCACAAATGTTCTTCTGTTTGATCCAAAGACCTGAAACTTGAACTCATCTGTCCACAACACCTTCTTCCAGTCTTCCAGTGTCCAATGCATTTCCTCTTTGGCCCATCACAGTCTTTTCTTTTTATTGGTCGGTGTGAGGTATGGCTTTTTCTTGGCAATTCTGCCATGAAGTCCAGCATCCTGAAATCGTCTCTTCACTGTTGATGCTGACACTGGTGTTTAATGGGTTCCATTTAGAGCAGCTGTCAGTTGACAACCTGTGAGGCTTCTTTGTCTCAAACTGCACACTCTAAGATATTTATCTTCATGCACAGTTGTGCATCGGGGCCTCCCACTCCTTTTTCTGTCCTTGTTAGAGCCAGTTCGTGCTGCTCTCTGAAGGGAGTAGTTAACAGCATGGTAAAATATTTTCAGTTCTTTGTAATATCTCGCATCGAGTAGCCTGCCTTTCTTAAATAGGACACAGCAATAGGACACAGCAATAGACTGGTGGGTCTCTTAAAAGTTCTTTTTTTCTGGCCATTTTGAGCCTGTAAGCAAGCCAACAACTGCTGATGCTTCAGATACTAAACTAACCTAGAACGTCATGCTCCCTTTTATGCTCCCTTGTTAGTATAACATTTTTCAGCTGTGCAACAAAATTGGAAAAATGTCTCCTAACAATCACTTAGCCTAATAACATTCTTAACTTGGATTGGAAGCCATACCAGGAGACTGACGCAGAGGACTTAGAATTGCTGATAATAGGACTATATGCAAAATAGCCTTAATGCAAACATTTACATTCTTTAAAAATCATCTAATTCATTTAAATTAATTGTGTAATGGAGAAAATTCGTTGTGAATTGCATGAAAATGTGTTTTTCTTTGGAAAAGAGGTAAATTTGCATGTGATCCCAAACGTATGTTTTGAGTGGTTGTGTGTGTGTGTGTGTGTGTGTGTGTGTGTGTGTGTGTGTGTGTGTGGTTGTGTGTGTGTGTGTGTGTGTGTGTGTGTGAGTGCCAAGTCAAGTCAAGTCAGATCTATTTATATAGCGCTTTTTACAATGGAGCATTGTCTCAAAGCAACTTTACAAGTTTAGATTATCTCCTAATATCTACGTCCAATCCCAAAATTGACCAAGCCTAGGGCGACAGTGGGCAAGGAAAAACTCCCTGAGTGTTAATAGGAAGAAACCTTGGGAGGACCAAGATTCAAAAAGGGACCCAACCTCCTTAGGCGGCGTAGATGATAAATCTAAGAATGAAACTAAAGTCATGGAGTCATAGTTCAAATAAAATGTGAAATATGCACATCGGCATTAAAGTGGCCTGGGTATGATGGGACTGGAGCTGATGATGGAAGCAGCTTTGAGTGAAGCTTGCAGCAGTGTGGGGCAGGAACTGGTACCGGAACACAGCTCGGAGAGAAAACAGAAAATGTAATTAAGTTATTGATTAAGAAGCACAGTGTCTATTAACAATCACTGATGCCATGTGTAGCATGAGACCCCCACCTGCAGCATTAGCTATAGCAGCATAGCTAGAAAGAGGAGAAATGGTAGGGGTAACACAGCCAAGAGGGATCACAGCCAAGAGAGACATAGACATTGGCAACCCCACGGGAGGCAGAAGACAGCAACCCAACGTCTCTGATCACCATAAGACTCTTTGACTATGAACCCACAGCTCTGCCCTTAGTCCTGAGTCAAGATCACGAGGACCGAAGCCCAGTTTCAGCCAGACCGCCCACCCGACACTCCCGGCTAACGGACGAGGCAGGCAGGCCAGACATGACTCCAGACTCCGGCCCCAGTGACCCAAGCAATGCATCCTGGTCTAAATCTAGTCAAAAGCCTGCGTAAATAAATATGTCTTTAGCCTAGACTTAAAATTTTGGAGAGTGTCCTGAGTCTCGAACTAAAGTGGGAAGTTTATTCCATAGTTGGAGGGCCATGTATGAGAAAGCCTTTCCCCCTGCTGTGACTTTTTTAATCTAGGAACTAAAAGAAGTGCTGCACCCTGCGAACGAAGTAGACGAGTTGGATTGTAAAACTCTAAGAGTTCACTCAGATAATGTGGGGCCAGGCCATGTAGAGCTTTTATAAGTTATAAGAAGTTTTTTGTAATCAGTGCGGAATTTGACTGGTAACCAGTGTAGTGATGATAGAACAGGAGTGATATGATCAAATTTTTCTAGTTTCGAGTTAGCACTCGGGCAGTTGTATTCCCGAACTAATTGAAGTTTTATTTATAGATTTACTAGAGCATCCAGTAAGTAAGCGTTACAATAATCCAACCTTGAGGTTATAAAAGCATGAACAAGTTTTTTCTCTGCATCATTAAAAGAGAGGATATTTCTAAGTTTAGCGATATTACGTAATTGAAAGAAAGCAATTCGAGTGATGCTGCTAATGTGTGCGCATCAAAGGAGAGATCTGAATCAAATGTGACCCCTAAAGTTTTCCACAGACCGGGACTGGGCAATACTGGACAGCCATCTAGATTTAGGATAGATGTAGCCAACCTGTCTCTCACAGCCTTGTGTGTGTGTGTGTGTGTGTGTGTGTGTGGTGTGTGTGTGTGTGTGTGTGTGTGTGTGTGTGTGTTATGGTATGTTACTGTATGTGTGGTGTGTGTGTATGTATGTTCTTTTGCATAAGCAAAAGAACACATATACACACACACACATATATATATATGTGTGTTCTTTTGATTATAGTGGTCACTATAGAGGTCAGAGTGGCAATTATTTGGGCAACAATGTCATGGCCTAGAATGTCTGTCAGTCAGTCTGATTGCGGGGTTGGGACTAACTGTGGTATAATTTCACATATTTTCCAACTATAAGATTCCTGAACGTATGTTAATATCATGTATATAGCCAATCTGCACTCTAATGGCAATAAACCTCAAACAACCAATCAATCAACCTATCAATGGAATGCGTTTAATACTTCAATAACAGTAATTATTTTCACCATGCTGCATCACATTTCATTTCAACTTTTCTGATGGAGGGCTCTTAATGCATTGATTACCACATCGATATCTTTTTAATATAGAGTACAGTGAAAGTTCGGAAAACAGACTTAATTGTTTCCAGAAGACCATTTGAAGTCAGAATCCAATTCATTTCAGTCACTTCCTGAGCCTGGGTCTTAAAAGTACAGGTTTTACCGATGTTTAAATTCAGAATTTATGTTCGAATTTGGGGGCAAAAAAATTAGAATGGCCTGTTTGGTGCCTGAATTGGTTGAATTAAAAAACGCATTAGAATTCTGAGGTTCCATGGTATTCTTTTTTTTCTGCTATGACATTGTGTTCCCTGCCATTGTTACTGTGTTGTGTGATGGAATCTGCTGTTACACAGGAATGAAGTGTCTGAATTTGTTTACCTCTCTGAACAATTCTGTTCCCTATATACTCATTTTGGTTTATATATATGTAAGTGTAGGGAATAGTGAACAGAGGGTAATTTCAGAGTCCAGCCGTGACAGTGCTATTTACAAAATAAAAAAAAAAGATCTTTGTTGAAATTTTACTGTGTTAACATGTTAACTTTGACAGCTGTAAATATAATGTCATGATTTTTCCTTAACTCCTCCTTTTTTTCCTCAAATATGTTAGACACGGAGTTAGTGAGGCTGTTGGCTGCTGTGTGTATGACGGTGGATAAAGACAAGAGTAAGCAGAGGGACAAGATCTCTACCAAGAAACGCCTGCCTCCAGATATACCAGTACCAACAGATGACAAAGGAGGCTTGAAGGTCGGACTTTTAAATTCTGGCCTCAAATATACAGCTTCCCTGAGAAGTATCTGTACTGCTGTACTACTGATACTGTTTTACTCAGGTGTGCTGCAGGTTTCCCTCTCTTTTACTCTGTTGTAGTTGATGTGTACTCTGGTGCTCCTCTTTCCAGTCTTGGTGGAATCGGATGTCCAATCGCTTTCGTAGGCTGAAGCTTACTCATACACTGAGGCATGGGCTCTCTCACAATCGCTTAGCTCCGTTCCATGATTACCCAGAAGCTCTGCTAAATGTCACGATGAAGGCAGACGGCAGAACAGAGAACGGGAGCCCTGAAGCTAATGCTGCAGTGGTTCCCCCTGATGGAACTCTTATGAATGACATAACAATAGCATGGACCGCCAACAGCAAAGATGGTGGTATGATGCTATTCTTGATTATACTCTGTTAATGCAAAATTATTGCCCATCAATTGTTTTGCTGCAGCTGATCGAATGCTTCAAGAGGTTAGACAGAGAATGATTCTAGGGTCATTCTAACTTGTCTTTCAGTAGATTGAATGGTAGTGCTGCAAATGTGTAATAATTGATTAGACTATTGGATTGCTATTGGAATGCTTCCTTCCTATAACTGTCGTTACACAGATTTTATGAAGAATGTAAGGCAGTTTTGTATTTTTTATTTTATTTTTTTTTTTTTAGGTCTTAGCAGAACCAACAGTGAGAAGGACGACTTCCTCATTACCACAATGGTAAGCGTCATTTTTATAACATGTTACGCGTTTGAAAAGTGTTCTGGCAGTAAGTGTAATGATCTCCCCTTTAGCTGAGAAATGGTGCACCTCTGACTCGCCTGCCCAGTGACAAGCTTAAGGCCGTTATCCCACCATTCCTGCCTCCATCCAACTTTGAGTCATGGAACTCGAATCGCTCGCGTGTTTTAAAAGAAGGAGGAAAGACCTCAGATCAGCCACGTCTGGCCATGCCTCAGAGACCAAGCAAAGGCAACTTTAACAGCAGCGGGAACTCTGATATAGTAAGTAACTGGACTCTGTGTATGTTGATATAAGAAATGTGCTGAAAAATTTCACACTAATTAAAGGTGTAACGATACACTCTGCTCACTATTCGATTCATAATACTGACTTCACAATTCGATTTTCTTCCTAAGGTTTTTTTTATTTGTTTCTGAAATGTAAACAATGCAAAACAATTTTCAAAACTCATTCGGACGCATTTTCTTAAATATGTTTTTAAACAGAAATCCTTTAGTCCCCTGCAGTTAATGAACTGACTAGAAACAGAGGTTTAAAATTGAAAATAAAATGCTCTGTTGTAGCTTCAGCATATATTAAATAACTGGATGAAAACATTCCTTTTCATTTCTTAAGAATAACTAGATTTGCATGCCATGTGCGGGTTTGTGTCCCAGTACTTTTGGCCACGTGCGGATTTGTGTCTCGGTACTTTTGGACATGTGCTGGTTTTGTCTCGATACTTTTGACCACATGGGGGTTTGTGTCTCAATACCTTTGGCCATGTGTGAGTTTTTGTCCCAATACTTCTGGCCACGTGCAGGTTTGTGTCCCAATACTTTTGGCCACATGTGAGTTTGTGTCCAAATACTTTTGGCCACGTGTGGGTTTGTGTCTCAATATTTTTGGCCATGTGTGGCTTTGTGTTCCAGTACTTTTGGCCACGTGTGGGTTTGTGTCCCAATACTTTTGGCCACGTGTGGGTTTGTGTCCCAATACTTTTGACCATGTGTGGGTTTGTGTCCTAATACTTTTGGCCATGTGCAGGTTTGTGTCTCAGTACTTTTGGCCATGTGTGGATTTGTGTCTCAGTACTTTTGGACATGTGCTGGTTTTGTCTCAATACTTTTGACCACATGGGGGGTTTGTGTCTCAATACCTTTCTCCATATGTGGGTTTGTGTCTCAATACCTTTGGCCATGTTTGAGTTTTTGTCCCAATACTTCTGGCCACATGCAGGTTTGTGTCCCAATACTTTTGTCCACATGAAGGTTCGTGTCCTAATACTTTTGGTGATGTGGTTTTGGTAGTGTATTATGTATAGGTACATGTTATGTATATGGAGACACAGAGGTTGGGGGAGGGGGATGAATGCGCACAGCTTTTCCAAGTCTGAATATTTGTCGGTTGAAATTAGAATTTTGTCAGGTATAATTTGACTCTGAACATTCTGTCAATGCATTTCTGTAGGAGATTTTTAAATTTAAGTCTATGAATAATGATAGATTGGTTCACCTCACACCACACAGCGTGAATATCTACCGACGGTGTTTGAACCGAGTCTGGAGGTCAGCGGTTTGCGCTGTGTTAATCGCAGAAATGTGGAAGAAGAAGAATTATATGAAGACATATGAGGGATAACAATATACAGTGCTTTTCAATCACTGTATAATCATGTGTACTGATCTATAAAAATTAGGAGTTTTAAAGGCCTATGGGAGCATGACATGATTGTGCCGTCTGGTTTTAAAAATGAAAATGCAATTGCATTAGATGACGTAATCATACAGAATGCAGGAAGAGCAACAGAAACAAATTTCAGTCTTTATTCTGAAACAAAAAGCCACCAAACCTCTGCAGGAAACGCATTAAGACATAATTCTGCAAACAAAGCCCATTTATAATAAAGTGTTGAATATTAGACGGAAGTTATTGAAGAACGTAGTGAAAGTGAAAAACAAAATGCTTAGACCTCTGGTGCTGCGTCCCGGATGCCCAGCGTCTGCGGTAGAGCCTCCTATTGCATATCGCTTGCCTGGGGAAAAATCGAAATTCGAAATTCAGAATACGGTTTCTGCTGAATATTTTTTAGATCATATTTATGCAGAAATATAGAAAGTTCTAAACGGTTCACAAACGTTCAAGCACCCCTGTATCTTATAGCAAATGATGCATGTTGTAGCCTGTTTGGTGATTTCCTGATTCTCTGAGCATGCTTTCTGTCGGCTCTTTTAGACGTCCATAAGTCGAGTTGTGAGCAGATCCATGAAATTTCCTGGCATCAGTAAGGTTTCTTCCTCCTCCCCGTCTAATTCTGGCAACTATAACTCGCCTCACTCATCAGGAGGATCCAACGGAGTAGGAGGTGTCACCAGACATGCATCAGACTTGCATAACCGCTCAGGTATGGTTTGAGAAGATGGGTCAAGTGTGATTATAATAGATTTATAGGAACACTACCACAAAACTATTGTAAGGACCACTATAGCAGTAGCAGATTCAGTTGTTAACTAGATGAGATGTTCCGAACCACTGACCCTGGACCATCCTTAAGAGCAAAGTGATCAGCAAATGTTTCAGAGAAGCAACTGTTTGTTCCTGTAACCGTATACACTCATGAGCCAAAGCATTATTTGTAGGGATGAACGAACAAAACAAAACACATCAGTTTCTTTAATTTGACACATTCAGTGACACATTCAGTAACCATGTATAATGTCTCATTAACCAGTCTCAGGCGTCCATTGTCAGTTAGAAAGTTCTCACAGAGAGCACCCTACATAGGACGTAGGTAACAAGGGCAATCACTACAGTGGTGCTTGAATATTTGTGACCCCTTTAGAATTTTCCATATTTCTGCATAAATATGAGCTAAAACATCATCAGATTTTCACACAAGTCCTAAAAGTAGATAAAGAGAACCCAGTTAAACAAATGAGAAATGGTCCAATAATACATATTAGTGAGTGGCAAAAGTATGTGAACCTCTAGGATTAGCAGTTAACCTGAAGGTGAATTAGAGTTAGGTGTTTTCAATCAATGGGATGACAATCATGTGTGAGTGGGCACCCTGTTTTCTTTAAAGTACTATCAACTTTATAGTACTTTATAGTATCTATCAAAGTCTGCTCTTCACAAAACATTTTGTGGAAGTGTATCATGGCAAAAACAAAGGAGTTGTTGATGTTCTTCATGCTGGAAAGGTTACAAAACCACCTCTAAAGAGTTTGGACTCCCAATCCACAGTCAGACAGATTGTGTACCAATGGACAAAATGCAAGACCATTGTTACCCTCCCCAGGAGTGATCGACTTACAAATATCACTCCAAGAGCAAGGTGTGTAATAGTTGTCGAGGTCACAAAGGACCCCAGGGTAACTTCTAAGCAACTGAAGGCCTCTCTCACATTGGCTAATGTTCATGAGTCCACCATCAGAAGAACACTGAACAACAATGATGTGCATGGCAGGGTTACAAGGAGAAAGCCACTGCTCTCCAAAAAGAACATTGCTGTTCGTCTGCAGTTTGCTAAAGATCACGTGGACGAGCCAGAAGGCTGTTGGAAGAATGTTTTGTGGGTGGATGAGACCAAAATAGTACTTCTTGTTTAACAGAAAAAAGCGTCAGTTTGGAGAAAGGGAAAAACCACTGCATTCCAGCATTAAAGAACCTTATCCCATCTGTGAGACATGGTGGTGGTAGTATCTTTGTTTGGGCCCGTTTTGCTGCATCTGGGACAGGACGGCTTGCTGATGGAACAATAAATTCTGAATGATATCAGAGAATTATAAAGGAAAATGTCAGGACATCTGTCCATGAACTTCAAGAGAAGGTGGTTCATGCAGCAAGACAACGACCCTAAGCACACAAGTCGTTCTACCAAAGAATGGTTAAAGTAGGGTGACCAAACGTCCGTATTTACCGGGACATGTCCGTATTTCACGTCCTGTCCCAGGCGTCCCGGTTTTTTTTTAAAAGGTGAGGAAATGTCCTGGTTTTTAAATGACCTTCATTGGACCATTAAATTTAAGGCACTAGGGCCCTGCGCACGCCGCTGCGTGTGTAGTAATCCCTGAGCCGCGTCAGTGAGGGCAGCCCTGTTTTTATCAGAATATAGACAGTCAGTACGCAAGCAACATGCCGAAGCGCAAGTGTATGTTTACCGACGATTTACAAAAGAGTTTCCCCGCTTTCAGACCGGGTCGAGACAAATGGGAAGCCTTGTGCACAGAGTGCAAAGCAGGCACATATGTATCGGTGTCCAGTGGAGGTGCAAGGGATCTGAAAAGCCACCTGGACACCGAGAAGCATAAAACAGCTGTCCGAGGCGAGAATAGTGCGAGCTCGATCACACAGTACTTTGTCAAACCAGGGAACGAGGAGCAGTGAATGCAGGGAGGCAGCATGGTTATTTCACCAGTGAAAACATCACAACAGTTATCGATCTATGGACTGCACAAGTTCATTGTTGAAAAAGAACCTCCCCGATTCAGACACAGCCAAAAAGTTTAGGTTGCCCGAACTAAGACCGAGGCTATTGTTGACGGTGTTCTGGGCCACCTATTCTGTTGAGTGGCGCACCGAAGCGTCAAAAAAACCCATTTGTGGTGTAAGCCACTGATGGGAGTAATCACGGTGCGGTGAAATTTCCCCCTAATCATTAGGTACTTTGACTGGAAGGAGGGTGGTGTGCCAGAGTAAACTAATTTCGAAGTGCAAGATACACCAAACGAGACTGCAACACCCCCATCGCCAGTGTACTAATGGAACATTGGTTAAAAATCAATTTGGCTTCCCAAATGCGTCGCATTTTACCGGCGAACAATTGCAACCACCTAATTTTGGTGGAAACCGGGCGTGAGAAGGGGGAAAATAATGTATTGCAAATTTGAAGAGAATGCTACAAAAACACAAAATTGATGGGTGTAAGGTTGCCCAGAGCACAATTTCTTAACAAATGTGTCCATCACGGGGCAGGACAGAACTTGACGTGGACATTGAGAATATAATTTTTAAACTTACCAGTATTCCACATTTACATGTGCGCACAGAGTCCCTCAAAGAGTATTTGCGATTTGTGGATGTTGAATACAGGAGGATGGCTGTCACCAGCAAGACCCAGTGGCTTCTCTCTGTTCCCAGGCATAGAGAGGATGCTGCAGATGTTCCCTGCTTGAAAAGCCTTTTTTCGTGTCTCAGGGAAAAGTGGGGCCCACCCAATGATGATCACGGGATTTTGAAAATTCCATTTAGTGAGATATACTTGTGGCACAGCACTCACTCATGTCACGTCTGCCACAATCACATTCAAGAAATGGAAAGGGAGAAACAAACTCCATCAGGAGGGTAAGAAAATATGAGCAACATCCACAACGTGTCTTATGAACGGAAGAAGAACACAATTGTCATGTCCATCAAGTTAAGGAACGCTGGCCAAAATTGCAGAGAAGGACTTGAAGGGGCTGTAACAAAGTTCATAGCTGATGTGCTTGGAATGTACGTTCATGTTGGGGTATCTGGAGAAGTGGCTGACACCTAGGCAAGAGTTCTCACCATTCATGTGGATGGACATGAGTGAAGCCACCAAAGTGGAATGAGGTGGAGGCCTCATCAAGTACCTGGAGAAAAGGGGGTGCCCAATTGATGATGTTAAAATGCTTGATCAAGAATTGCTAATATGAAGGAACATTCATAGAAAGCTGCAAGTGGTGATGACGATTCATGGTCCTGCAGGTGCACCGAAGTGGACAAAATACTTGAGAAGGCCAAAGCATTGGATGCTATCAGAAATGCTGCAGATGCACATTTGTTTTTTGCACTTCTCCTCACAATGCAAACTGTAGAGAGAGTTTTTTCACTTGATGCAGAGCAGTGGACAAAGGAGAGGAACAGCTCTCAGTTGAATCATTGAAAGGGATCTGATTGTGCAATACAAATTTCAAAAAGATGTCTTGCAAGTGAATTTCAGACGTATGTGTTGAGCCACAAGAAACTGCTGAGAAAGATCAGCTTCTACAGAAAATATTAATGGGCAAAGAAGGACGAGGAAGAAAAACCAGAGGAAGAGGAGGAGAGGAATTAAGCAGGAAAGTAAAGATGGTCTATGATATTTTTGTTGGTATTTTTGTTTTTTGCTATACACACGAGGTATTTTTTTGTTATTGGCTAATTGTTAATTATTTTTCCAATAGCTGATTGTTAATTAGTTTCATGTGTTATTTATTTTTTTTTACCATAGCCTACAGAAACAGACAATATTTGTTCATTATTGAGGGGTAAATGAGGATCCATGTGTAATTGGGTTGAGAGGCATTGTTAACTTGTTATTAAGTGAGGGATGTTTAGATGAGACATTATTCTTTCATTGTGCAATTATTTCATTTCAGGAAAGTTAACTTTAACCAGACTACATTGTCCTGGTTTCCGAAATGAAAAATATGGTCACCCTAGTTTAAAGAAGAATAAAAGTCTGTTTTGGAATGGCCAAGTCCAAAGTCCTGACCTAATCCAGTGGAAATGTTGTGGAAGGACGTGAAGTGAGCAGCTAATGTGAGGAACCCACCAACATCCCAGAGCTGAAGCTGTTAGTACGGAGGAATGGGCTAAAATTCCCTCAAAGCCGGTGTGCAGGACTGATCAAAAACAGATAAAGGAAACGTTAGCTGCAGTATGCTGCACAGGGGGGTCCACAACCAGATACTGAAAGCAAAGGGTCACACATTTTTGCCACTCACTAATATGTAATATTGGATCATTTTCCTCAATAAATAAATGACTAAGTATAATATTTTTTGTCTCATTTGTTTAACTGGGTTTTCTTTTATCTACTTTTAGGACTTGTGTGAAAATCTGATGATGTTTT
This sequence comes from Ancistrus triradiatus, assembly GCA_025084515.1. Taxonomy (NCBI): domain Eukaryota; kingdom Metazoa; phylum Chordata; class Actinopteri; order Siluriformes; family Loricariidae; genus Ancistrus; species Ancistrus triradiatus. Next base: position 323,734 of record JAJAGP010000430.1, on the reverse strand, counting down.
ATGTCATATTTATGCAAAAATATAGAAAATTCTAAAGGGTTTACAAACTTTCAAGCACCGCTGTAGGTATTGAGACAGACTGGATGAACACTCAATAACAGCGATGGTGGCATGGCGCACTCATTTCTTTAAATTAACCTTTACATCAAGTCATTTAGCAAATGTGAACAAAACACTTGCACTGTAGAGCCCTGCTTCCATACAGCTGACAGGTTTGCTGCAACACGGTGGTTGCGATTTGATCCTGTCATCAAAATGTCATTGTTTGGTATAAATGATTCAGTCTTTTCACTTATTTTGCCATTTTTGGCCGAAGAATTTCGGTTGCCGAATGTTCGGTGCATCCCTAATTATATATATGTATGTATATGTGTATGTATGTGTATGTATGTATGTATGTATATATATATATATATATATATTTACATATGAATATAATTTATATATAAAAATGTAGACATTTCTTTTTGACATTCCTTGTGCTACGTTTCTCATGGAGAATAACGTTTTGTCTGTGCATTCTCAAAACCTGTCTCCAGGAGGCAGTGCATCTGACAGCGTATTGTCTCAAATTGCTGCCCAAAGAAAAAGGACTGCAGGTCTCCTTGATGCCAAGGCTACAGCCCCAGAGGCCTGCACCCCTGCCCCTACACCCCTGCCAACAGTGCCTGATATTAGCCTACCCAGCATCCAAAGCAACCCCATCCTGGTGGCTAGTGACCTGCACTCCAGACAGGTATACATAAAGTGCACACTGTAAACATGCCCAGAAATGTTCCCTCTATAGAGATGATAAAGTTTAATTCCATTTAAATGTGTTTAATACACCCTGCTGTATCACAGAAGTTGGACCTAAAGAAGAGGCCACAGTCCGGCAATTCATCCACATCAAAGAGCACATCCACCACCGTGACCCCTGCTCCGTCGCCAACTCCCAAACCTCTCACTGGGGAAACGTCAGGGTCCTCCCAGCCACGGTCGAAAAGTAGTGGTGGCTCCAGCAGTGGCACCATCACTGATGAGGGTTAGTACAAAGATAAATTATACTTGGTTTGTTTTGAATAAATGAGAGGTGTCAGGATGATGTGCTACTTGTGGCTCATGTCATCCTGCATAATCTTTCTCTGACCCTTTTCTCTACTTAATTACAGCCAGCTTCCTGCTCCTCTATATCTCTTTCTTTCTGTCTTCTTTGTCAGGGATCGTCATTGTGATGCTGATCTCTTCCCCTTGTGTTGTTGCACTCATTTGCACTTATTTGTAGGTGTCATTTCATGTGTTTCTTTTGTCTTTTGTAGTAGCAGTAGTAGCTTGTAAGCCTGTGGTTTATTAAGTTGCCATGTTGAACATTTTTGTGTCCTGTTCCGTGTTACACATGGACAGAAAGAAAAAAGAACCTCTTAAGGCCCATTCCCACCAAGTACAGGTTTTTTCCCGCACAAAAAAATCGGGTGCGATTTTTAGCATAGTGGGACCTTCACACTGAGTGTGCTGTGCCATTTCTTTTTTGTTTCTTTAAATGCTCTGAAAACTCCTTGTCTGATTTTGCTTTCTTTAACTTCCCTCCTCTTAATGTGTCACGGAGATTTCGGCATGTCTTTTCCCACATCGTCAACTTCAAAAAAAGAAGAAAGACATGAGTGAAGATTTGTGAGGGAAGCTATAGTTTGTGTTTTTTATGGGCATGAATAGACTAGAATGCACTTCGATAAACAAGAAATGGTTATGTACAGCAACCAGAGGTACTCACCGTCACTCCCAAGATGTACTTCAGCTATGCTCCAGTATGTACCAAAAAAAACCTCAAAGAAGGAGTTGTTGGAATTGAATTAAACTTTATATGATGATATATGTAAGTGATTACAGTATTAGAGCAAAAGAATAAATTTATTGAGGAAAACTGTACAATTGAAAAGAGGCTCTAGTTACGCTGTTAGACCGCCTCTAGCCTGGATACAAGATGGGCCTGTAGATCCTGCACTCTCATAGTTTGCTGAAGCTGGTGTCCCAGCTGGTCTCATAAATGCTTGATTGTTGATAAATCTGGTGACCGGGCAGGCCAAAGAATTGTTGCAATCTTGCAGAGACATCCCAGTGGAAAAGTGTGTGGCCAAGCATTATCCTGGTGAACAATGTCAGTTGGAAGCCCTGAAATGAGAGGCCACACAGATGGCCGCAGAATGTCCTGCACGTCCTGAACTGTTATTGTCCCTCATATCACTACTATGCAATGCGATGGCTCCACAAGATCATCACATTAGCAGTTGGGGCAGTGTGGCGCTCCATAGCAAAGTCAGGTTTTGAAGCTCTCACCACAAGGCCTCCACTCTCGAACCTGACCGCCGTCTGTTCCCCAAACAGAACCTGTAATTTCATCACCTAAAGACGATACTGTTCCAGTTCGTGGCAGTCCAGGATTTCTGTTTCGTTCACGGAACACGAACTGCAAATTGAAGGGGACAGTGGCTGGCTGTCAATGGCAGGACCATGGAATGGCACACAGTGACAACAAAATTCCCGTCAAGTCCCTGACTTGGTGTGAAAGATGGCATTAATATTCATACATATATTATTTGAATATTATTTAATATTTAAAAACTTGATGTGAGTTTTTTTTTTTTTTCCCGCTTTTTCCCTCCATAAAAATCAGAAAAGGCTTTTACTCGTAAATGACTGTTTTTGCTGTTGGGAAGATGGCCTTATATAATATAGTTTTTTTTTTTTTTTTCTTTTTTTTTTTTCTGATGATGTCCCTGTTTGTGTTTTTTTTTTTTTTTTTTTTTTTGCCATTCATTGTGAATGGTTTGTCATTTGCAATAGCCATGTCTTTTGTTTTCTTTCTAGATGAAGCTCTCGGTGATACTGAGGAGGAACTTTCCCTGGAAAGATATCAACCAATCTTTGAAGAACAGGAGGTATTGTGGATGGATTGTAATGGATTCCAGTAATGGCAATCATTTTTTTCCAGTGATGCTTGTGAAAGTCAATATATATATTTTTTACATATTTTGTGAGTAGCAAAAGTATGTTGAAAGTTTAAGTTTTCCCCATATCTGGTGTGACCCCCTTGTTCAGCAATGACTGAGCGTTTTTCTTTTCTGTAGCTGTTGTTTCTGCCACCTGAACTTTTCCAATGACATTTCTGTTGGATTATGGCCAGGACGTTGGCTTGGTCATTCCCAAAACATCATTGTCTTTATTCTTCCGTAATCATGTTTTGGTAGAACGACTTGGTGTGCCTTAGGGTTGTTGATCCATGTTCACTTTGAGATTCAGTTCATGGAACAGATGTTCTGCCATTTTTGTTTCAGAGTTCTCTGGTTATAATTAAGAATTCATTGTTTCCATCCATGGATGGCAAGTCGTCCTGTGATGGGAACAGAAATGCACCAAAAACCATGATACCCCACCACCACCATGTTTTTCACAGATTTGGATAAGGTTCTTATGCTGGAATTGTAGCGTTTTTTTCTTTGTCCAGACCTAATGGTTCTCATTTAAACCACCCCATCCAAAAAAAAAAAAAATTTAAAAAAATTTTAAAAAAAAAAACACCCCATCCAAAAATGTATTTTTTTTTTTTTTTTTTTTTTTTTTTTTTTTTTTTTTTTTTTTTTTTTTTTTTCTCTTTTTTTTTTTTCAAAAGCCCTTTTTTTCTTTTTTCCAAAAGCCTTTTGGATTGTCCATTTGCCACAAAATGGGCAAGCAAGTGTTTTTTTTTTTTTATTTTATTTATTTTTTAAGTTTTTTGTTTTTGAGAGCAATGTCTTTTCAACCTTGCAAACCAAGATGCACACCATTGTTGTTCAGTGTTTCTCCTGATGGTTGGATTCATGAAAGTTAACATAGACAGTGTGACAGAGGCCCTTAATTGCTTAGAAAGTTATTGAGTTTCTTTGTGACCTTGTGTTCTATTACATGCTTGTCCCTTGGAGAGATCCTTGTTTTGGTCAACCGAGTACCGATGGTCTTTATATGTACACGTCCTGTCTTTTATACTACTGTGGACCCTCCAAACTCTTTAGAGGGGTAGTTGTATTCTTTTCCAACCTGATGAGTATCAACAACTTTTCCTGAAGTCATCAGAAGGTTTTTTTTGTTTGTTCCATGATATACTTGATATACATGGTGTGCTTTGAAGATCAGAACCTGATAGATCACTGTTCTTTAAATGCTACAGGGTGCACACTCGCACATGATTGTCATAGCTGTTGATTGTAAACACCTGACTAAAAATTTCACTTTCAAATTAACTGCTAATCCTACAGGTTCACATACTTTTGTCACTGACAGATATGCAATATGGGACCGTTTTCCTCAGTCAGTGGATGAGCAAGTTAATATTCTTTGTCTCATTTGTTCAGTTGGGTTATCTGTATCTACTTGTAGGACTTGTGTGAGAATCTGATGATGATTCTCATACTTATACTTTATACTACGTATACTAACGTATACTACGTTATTATTTCCAATGGGAAGAGGGCCATGTAACACATCAAACTTATTGAGAATTTCACAAGAAAAACAATGGTGTGCTTGGTTGTAACGGAACTTTATTCTGTCATGAGTTATTTACAAGTTTATGACCACTTATAAAATGTGTTCAAAGTGCCGCCCATTGTGTTGGATTGTCAATGCAACCCTCTTCTCCCACTCTTGACACAGTGATAGCAACACCGCAGAGGAAATACTAGCACAGGCTTCCAGAATCCGTTGTTTCAGATCTGCACATGTTCGTATCTTCACAGAATAGACAGTTGCCCCCTTCAGATGACCCCAAGATAAAAGTTTCTAAGGGGGTCAGAATCGAGAGAAGCATTTCCTTCTGCGGGTGTTGCTATCAGTGTTGTCAAGAGTTTGAGAAGAGGGTTGCATTGAGGGTATTTATATGAGGGGTATGAGGGTGTGTATATATATATATATATATATATATATTATATATATATATATATATATATAATATAGATATATAGATATATAGATAGATAGATAGATAGATAGATATGTGTGTGTGTATATATATATATATATATATATATATATATATATATATATATATATAAAACGAATACGAAGAGTACCGAGCAAATTCTTTTCTTAATTAATCCATTCCAGACCCCCAGAAAATCCACACTACATAAGGCATTATATACATTAATGGAGTTGTATTGTACAGGAGCTCCCAGATTTATGATGGGGATATACGAATCCATCATAAGTTCTATAAATCTATCATGAACCAATATAGTCTATACTGTATCATAGTGGAGCCTAATACACATTAACCCTTGCATTAACCTACAGTTTGCCAAATCATTAACACAAAGCTTATTTTATAATAAGCTTTATAAAAGTGTTGAAACTTTATAAAAGTGTTAAATCTCCAAAACTCTCATGTAATTTTGTGAGTAATGGATTGAACGTGAAGTGCGAAAGCAAAACACTTACCGTTTTGGTAAACTCGGGGTGCTAACTAAGCTAACTGCAGCCTGTGATCTGGAGTTTTAAGTTCCTGTTTTCCTTTTGGTTGGCTGTTGTAAGTAAGCTTTTTAGGACCCATGGAGACGTATTTGCACTAAAGAAAAACACGATAAATACAGTGGAGATCTGCACTGAGCGAGAGCTATTGTGAATCTGAATCACTGTGTACTGAATACTGTGTACTCGTATCGTGAATCGACTCACAGAAGTTTAAGCAAGTGCGCCAAGTACCGAGCAAACGACGAGAGCCTAGACAAGTTACAAAAAGGGTTGCATCTTTGACAAATTAACATGTATTCCCAAATATTTCCAAATATGTGCTTACTAATTGCTCTGAGTGTCATGCTTGTTTTAATCGTAGGTAGACATGGAGGCCTTTTTGACTCTGACTGATAGAGATCTGCAGGAGCTTGGGATTAAAACGGATGGGCCCAGACAACAGATCCTAGCAGCAATCTCTGAACTTAACGCTGGCAAGGTCTTGTCTTTGTTTTGGATTTGTCTGTTTACATCTGGTATTGTACACGTTGTTTTGTTATAACGAGGCATTCTTATTTCAGGGGAGAGAAAGACAGATACTGCAGGAAACAATCCACAATTTTCAGTCCTCATTTGGGAGTAGTGCAAGCAACCAGCAACATCCAGGATACTCTCACTGTGAGTATTACAAACAAATGGCATATGATCTTGTAAATTCTAACTGAAATGCTGTACTGAATGCTCATTTTTGTTCAACTACCTCAAACTGTCAGCTCTGATGAGTATAAGTTACCTTGCCTTCCTTTTTATCCTAAGCTCCAACAGCTTGGGTAGGGCATCACCTGCAGTCCCTTAACAAGAGGTAACACATTTTGCCAAATGAGGGATGAAGGAACAGAAAAAAGTCTTTGATGTGCTAATACTGACCTACAGTGGAGCCTCTGTCCATCCTTCAAGAAAAACAGCCTACTTCCTGTTCAAAGATCTAAACAAAGACTGATTCCCAGGTCATGCCAGAGCCTGTAAAAATGCATACAGGCTCTGAATTTGGGTCAATTTGGGTCAACAGTGTGTTTAAGTGAAAATGTCCAAGAAATTGGTAAAATCTCTTTATAAGTCATTGATTGATATACACTCATTGACAAAAAAAAAACTCTCCGTGAAGGTGTTGCTGGAATTGAATGAAACTTTATATGTATGAATGTAATTTTGATATATGTAAGTGTTAAAAAAGTAGAGTTGGGGAAAACTGTACAATTGAAAGGAGGCTCTAGTACCCAGTTGGACTGCCTCTAGCCCGGATACAAGATGAGATATGGTTTGGCATGGAGGTACACAGGTCGCCACATTTGCCCACAGATGTTGCAGCTGGACCTGTAGATACTGCACGCTCGTAGGTTGGAGAAGCTGGCATTCCAGCTGTCTAGACTACCAAAAAGTAGTCTGAGAGCCTTTTTATAGTGCAGTGGGGAAGCACTTTTATGCACTCTTGTGGCAAGACCGTGTCTAATCATGTCACACCTTTAATCATTTACATATCTGCCTGAGACAGAGCTGCAGAATTTGCTGAGTTTTGCAGCAGTCCAGCATTTCTATCTGGCTGTGTTTTTCTTTTTCACGAGTATATGAAGTGTTTTATGTAAAAAGGTTTTAATGCAGTTTTGATCTGAGCAGTCAGATCAACAAGATGGACCAATTTTTATTGTTATGCTGGGTAACACTTGTACAGTTTGTGTAGCATTGTGAGGTTTGGGTAATTTAATAGATAAATTTGGTTTATTCTCAGACTGAAAACATGATAGAACTCGGAACTTAATTAAGAAAATTCGCTTTTGCATTTTTTTGCATTACGTGACAGTTACCCAGAGCAACCTTACAATTTTACTCTGAACCAAATACAAACCCCTTATAAAAATTGGACCTTTGCAGTTTGTCCTTTGCGCAACGTCTTTGACAGCATGTCAGCAATGAGTCTTCTCAACAAGTTATTTTCTGTAAAACCAACCTTCTACTTACGCCAAACCCAGCATCAGTGTTTGATTCCATAAAGCTCTGTTTTTGCTTCACTGAACCACAAAACCCCTAATAATCACAGTTCCAGTGGCATCTTTTAAACTGCAGTTGCTTGCTTGTGGTTAGATTAACAGAGTTAATAGAAAACAGCACTAATAGTTTTCCATGTTTATGCCTGACTAAGGGAATGTGGTGTCTCTGTTTCCTCATATACAGCACTGACAAAGGTCTTAGGCCACCATTAGATTTGTTGTTTTAGCAACGGTATAAAAACCACACATTGTCCTACATCTTGTCGACGATTGGACCCACCAATTTCAAACTTAGATTCGTCCCTCCATAATACATTTTTTCCACTGATCTTCATTCCAGTCTTTGTGAGCTTCAGGATATCTTAGCCTTTTCACCCTTTTCCCCTTCTGAAAAAGTGGTGTCTTGGAGGCTATCCTTCCAATAAGACCATTCTTGATTAAGCTTCTTCAGATAGTAGAAGGGTCAACTTGGCATCTTGATGAAGCTGCCAGATGCTGCTATTGCTATTGCACATTTCCTTTTTTCTGGGCGATTTCTAGTAAAGAGATGGAAAAATAATTATATATAGTGGCATATCTAATCTAATGGTGGCCTAAACTTTTGCACAGTACTATACCTTAAAGATAAGGTTTCATTCTCAACACATCAGTGACACTGAGATAGACGGTAAGATGGTTTCTTTACACAGTACTGTACAAAAGTCTTGGGCCACCATTAGATTAGATGTATCATTGTTTTATGTTTATTGTTCACTGGTATAATGACCATGTATAATAATTTCTCAGCCTCTATTACAGTGTTTCTCAACCCTTGCTCATATTTTCAGTGTTTTATATGATTTATATCATTCATTAAAAAGAGTGCCAGAATTTCTGGGGACAAATGAAGATATAATTACGTTATTCTATACAAAACAGGGTATTTGCATTCTGAATACCCTGGTCCCTCATTAAATTACCTACAGCTAGGTCATAATGTAGTACCCCCAAAACAAAACAAAACACAACAAAAAACTCCATAGGCCTGAGATTGACCAAAAGATTTGTACGGCTATTTTCCAGTCAGTGCTACCAGTCTACCATCCTACATTTCCATCCTCATTCTGTGCTTTGTGTAGTGACTGGAGGAGTACGGTCATGGGTACAAGTGGCAGAAATGATGTTTCCTAGCAGGGAAGTTTGTTAATCCAGGAGAACTTCTTAGTAGAGCCACTAGGAGGAGCTGGAATCTGTGGCTAGAGGTAGAGAAGTCAAGTCAAGTCAGATTTATTCATATAGCACATTTTAGATTGGAGCATTGACAAGAAGTCAGAGCTGACCCTCTCAGTGTGTCAGCCGTAACCCTCAGTACTAACAGCAGACACTACTTTTTTATAGAATGTTACAAATGCAGACTCTACAAGCATATTTAAATACAGATTAAACTCATACTATTAACCTGAACCATAAATAGTTCATGGGTTTTCTTTTATTTTTATTTTATTTTTAATTATTTGCAGTACAAGGTTTTAATTATTATCGACTGTTTTAATAATATTCTTTAAACAATGTGTTGCAATAATGTACAGAGATTTTTCACTCTGATTCAAAGTGTTATGTAAATAAACATTTATTATTGTTACTATATTATTATTAAAAATGTGTTTTCAAATCAGTTTCTTGTTTTGGTGTTGCAATAGCTTGTTGGTGTATTTTAAGACAATTTGCTCTAGAACAACTGTTTGTGTTTTGGTAAATAACTAAGCACTTCTATGAGAGCAGCTGCTAAATTCTGTAAATGTGACAGTATCAATATATCCTTGGTCCTGTCATGAACAGCCGCTGATGATGGTGTGAAACCAACAAACTATAACTGTGGACTGCATCTGGGTGGTGATACTGAGTTCCAGTGGATTCTATCCCAGAATTCAATGGTTTTGAGGCAGAAGTGGGGACAGCAGTCCATCCATGGGTCCTGCCAGGGGTCCACTGTTTGTAGACCCGGGGGCCCTGTTCAACCTGTCAATCCTGTGTGTGATAAATATGCCTGAACCTTGCCAGAAGGCACCACAGGACTCTTAACGTAATTCAGAGAATGCTGCTGCGCTTTCCCACATTTATAAAACAAAATTAGTACTAGTGGCGCAAAATTTGTGTTTTTGCATTTGACATTTTCTGTTTATTCACTGAATTCATTTAGTCGGATTTATTATATTTTATTTCCACTACATTATCGCTTATATGGGACAAAATAACAGAAGCACTTCATGGAAGAGGCATTTCTTATATCAGCAGATAGCACCTATAGATCAAACTAAGAGGTGGGTGTATTCAGCATGGTTCCTTGAGGTAATCTCTGTGTCCAGAAGCTACAACCTAAAGACTGAAAGATGAAGCATATAAACAGTTTTTAATTTTTTGATGCAAAAAATACATTCTAACTGGTCCCACTAATTATGCCACTGAATTGGTTTGCCACCTATAACTATATGAAATTGCATTTGTCAGAATGGAAATGGGAGAGAGGGAGGTGCTGAAGCACTGAGTACTTTGGTAATGTTAAGACCATGTTAGCAAAAATAACAGATAATAGATTATTAGCTATTGATAAATGTTTTCTTAAATGCTTGTCGAAATGTCAGTCGTTAAAATGTCAGTATTTGGCATCCAGAGCAGTAAGACATGACTAGCGGCTTTACAATGTAAGTAAAAACTGGCCGTGTGCAGGAGGTGTGAACAGTCAGTGATGTAATCAGTATCTAGGTCGACTGGCTCTTTAACCTGTTTTACAAGCATTTCAGTTAGGAAGCTCTCTACAACATGTATGAAGGCTAAACTTAATAAAAGTCTGCTGCCCTAGAAGCGAACGTTGGTATCATCTGATAACTTTAAGCCAATTAACTACCAATAGAGAATCGCAGTCTCGAAGGCAGTAATCAACATGATAACATTCCTTTCTTTTTCATTAAGGGTTTCAAATTTTGTAAAATTTATAAAGATAAGAATAATGTGTTGATCACTTTTGAGGAACCATGGAAGTAATGAAAGAAGGTTCATAAATGTACTTTTATGAAAACAGAATTGCTGTTTATTCAGGCTTGTTGTTTGATGAACGCTACACCTGCCAGAGGTTTCTTAAGTAAAAGTACTACCAATCTGACAAAAAATATGGGCAAAGCTGGTTTTATCCACAATCCCTCTGAGAACAGTTCAGATGTGGCCCAGTGCTACTTCTGCTACAAAGAGTAAGGGGGCTGGGAGCCTAAGGATGAGCCTGCCATGGAACACAAGTCCATGTGTACCCCAACATGTACTGTTAAAGGGTGCATACCTTTATAAATACAAAACATAAGCATTTTCGCTAGTGCTCTCAGACATTTGGCCAGCACTTTACGTACACAGTATATATCGTTACTCTTGTGGTTCTGAGCAGGGAAAAATTGGGACTAAATTGTAAAAAAGGATGATAGAAATTACGTTCCACAAAGCAGCACAAACATGTAGATAGGAAGATTTCCTTTGAAAGTGCAACCAGTTCGCCACCTAACCACAATGAGAATGCATTGAGCAACTTTCTGGTAGTTCAGTTAGGATAGTGGCTTCAAGTGGATGAGCAATGTAAAAAGCAGAAGTGAAGGGTGCCAGGGTGAAGATGACTTTAAATAAGATGTGACAGAGGATATCTGCCACCTCAACCCTCATGCTAAATGTAGCCAGGAAATTTGTATGCAGTATTAAAAACTGAAACAATCAGAAAAAACAGCTTCTATAGGCTACAGTAGTAAGTATTTAGTGTGACCTCCCCTTACACTTGAGTAAAACAGCATCTGGCAGTTTCATCGGGATGCCAAGTTGACCTTGAAGAAGATTGATTGATCCGGACTTTTGGAAGGGTAGCAGGCAAGAACCACTTTTTCAGAAGACATTGGGAAATGGTTAAGATATGCTAAAATGAACAAAGATTGGAATAATTCTAATGGTTCTTTCTATTTCAGTGATTAATATAAGAAAAACCTATATCACACACGTTTTGGTAAAAGTACTTTTTAAATTAAGTAGTGGAGTGATTCAGCCGCAGTGTGAAAGAGTCGATGAAAATTGATTGGGTTAAATATTCTGACAGCATTACTGAATATTGGCATGTCTAGTTATGAGCGACTTGGCAGTCATTCTAAAAATTAGTTTGTATTTTGGATATTTTTATTCCGTTTTAGCTGTACTTCACTAAAGATGATGTCATTTATTTGATTTTTGCAGGTGATTCACGTAGTTGTTGTACAAACCATTACCCAGTATCATCAATCTGTTTACCTTCTGCCCGCAATAAAATATTTTTAAAACACTTTTTAGGCTACTTTAAGTGCATAGTAGCATGTAGCCTACTTTTATACTTGTACTTGAGTAAAATATATAAACTATATTTCAGATTTTACTTGAGTACTGTATTTGTATCAGGCTACTTTTACCGGTCCGCGGAAAACTAAAGTCGACTGTACGGCACACGGTACGAAAACATTAAGCTACCTCAGTGGATTTGCATCACCAGAAGTTGTCCTCAGTTGCCGTCGGCTTTTAAGTTGTTTTATGACTAATGTGAAAACAAAAAATGTTAAATATAGTAGATTACGAACACACACCTACACAGAAGTCTAGATTTCAACTGTGGTATTCGCTCTCTAGAACCACCGTCCTTAACGGGTGTTAAAGAACTTTTCATCTGCATTTATCTCCAAATGTTGAAACTGAGAGGATAGGCCAGTGTTCAGATTCTCTTTTCTTCCCTTCTCTTTAACATCCAAAGTGGAAACTCCGACAGCAAATCGGTGTCTAACAGCTCAGCCGTTTCTACAAACTGTAAGGAATCGTGCCCCTGTATATGTGTGGGTGGGTGCGCGCGCGCGCGCGCGTGTGTGTGTGTGTTTTTGGTTTGTGAGGCGCAGAGTTGCGTGCGAAGAGACCGGCTTGTCATTCAGAGGAATTTGAAACGCGAGGAAGCGAAATCGACGGTATAAAACATCAACCATCTTCTTCAATCCGTGCAAACTGATGAAAGCGTCAGAGTGTGGCACTGCTCAGCGTTCCTCATACACTTACAGTTATTTAACATGAGCTAAAGTGCAAGGAGCAGGTCATTATCCTAGTCTAACTTTAAATGATACTGCTCGTGTGGAACTGACACATACGAGGATCCCGGTGAGTGTAATTTACATGTCCTTAAATTCATTCTGCTTCGAAATGACAGGCGAGCAAAATACTTTGTGCACATGGCAAAGCTTTGCAAACTTCAGGATGTCACTTTTCCAGCACACCTGTTCCCTACATTGAGTGCAAGATGATACCACCTGGGGACTGTACGTATGCTGGAAGAAAACGGAGGAAGCCCATACAAAAGCAGTTAAGCCTCTATTACGTTCATATTTGCTGTGTGATGTATCTGTAGAAATGATTTTAAATTGATAAGCGCATGTGATGCAGAGACAAAAGCTGTAGTTGCATGGTGGTTAGGGGCTGCTGGCAAACTGCGTGTTGCATCTGTGATCTAATCCGCTGTGGTCTTGTTGTACTGTACAGTGCATTCTGAAAATCTTCAAACACTCACTTTTTTGTCATGTTGAGGCCTTCTGCTAAAAAACAATTCAAACAAAATCATTTTCCCCCATCCCCCACTCAATACCCCATAATGAGAAAAAGAAACTGAATTTTATAATTATTTGCAAATGTATTCAATTGTGCATGGACATAAGTATTCAGACCCTTTGCTATGACACTTGAAATTTAGCTCTGGGTGCCAACCATATTTCTTGATCATCTTTGAGATGTTTCTACACCCTGATTGGAGTCCACCTGTGGTAAATTCAGTTGATTGGACATGATTGGAAAGACACAAACCTTTCTATATAAGGTCTTACAGATAACAACAAGGGCAGCAAGGGATGTAGGCAGCAAGGATACTCACTAGGTATCGAGACAGACCCGATGAATACTCGGTGAAAGTGGTGGTGCCATGAGGTCAAAATCTCATCTCACTGAAGTGCTCCTAAATAAGCATTCCATTCACATTTCTGTTAAAAGAAGCCACAAATGCAAACAACGTGCTTGAACTGTAGAGTCCTGCTTCCACACAGCCGACATGTTTGCTGCATTTTTCAAAGAGCACCTCACTTTTTTTCACGTCATCAAAATGTCATTGTTTGGTAGAAATTATTCGCTCTTATTTTGGTCAGGTTTTCCCCCATCAATCTGCACTCAGTACCCCATGAAGAATTTCTGAAGTTTTAGCAAATTTATTAAATAGGAAAAACTAAAATGTTGCATGGACATACGTATTCAGACCCTTTGCTATGACACCTGAAATGTAGTTCTGATGGCCTTCCATTTTGCTTGATCATCTTTGAGATGTTTCTGCACCTTGACTAGAGTCCACCTGTGGTAAATTCAGTTGATTGGACATGATTTGGAAAGACACTCAGTGTCTTTATAAGGTCTTATAGCTAACAATGCATAAGGCAAAGAGCACGTTGGCCTCTGTAATTCTTAAATGGAAGAAGTTTGGAAAAACCAGGACTCTTTCCAGAGCTGGCCACCCCAGAAAACTAAATAACCAAGAACCCAATGGCTGAGTTCCAAAGATTCTGTGTGTAGATGGGAGTAAAAGGTAAAAGGTCTGGAGTTTGAATATATCATACACCAAATCTGACCCTACGATCTGAATGTTGCAGCAGAAATCGAGGCTCATGAGACCAGTCTTCTTTTGTCCAATCTTGGTGAATTGTATTCTCAGTTGCCGCATTTTGTTTTAGTTCCATTATTTGCAATACAAAACTGTATTTTGCTGACTGATTTCCCATTGGCAATATGTACATTTTTCTTGCTGTCAGGAACATGCCTAAAGCATAGCTATAACCTGTCCCATGCCCTCTGTTGTACTCCTGAGTTTTTACTTTCTCAAGTAGGTGTACACAGCTTTGAAATCTTTTGGTGGACTTTTTAGTTTGGACTTTTCAGCCAATCAAAATAAAAAAGGACACAGGGACTCCTGTCATTCTAAGATAACACAAAATTCTATGACAAAATGGCTTCCTGCGTACAGTGTAGTGCACTGTAAAGGGTGTTAATGTATAGTTCCACTTGCATTTAGGGCACTACATATGGACAAGGGTAATTTTAGATTCTACCTACATGATGGTGATCGCTGGTCATTGGAAACAACAGCTTGCACATGTGCAAATTTAGGCTTTAGACACACAATGGATGATTCTGCAAAAAACTGCTCTGTTAAGTCTCATAATGTTTGTGATGATCAGAACAGTCAGTGACACTGGATTTATCGTTAGGCTCTTTTTTGAAATAAAGTGAATCTAAAAATTCACCAGATTTTAGCAACAAATAATACCTCTGACACAAACATAAACATCTCCAAACTCAACAGGAATTTATTTTAAACATTGTAATACATACAAAGCTGCAACTTCTTATTTAGCAAAACAAAATAAAGTGACAAATCAAATTTACAGGGGATTTTTTACAAGTGACATGTATCTTATATTTTTATTGTGTAACATGGCAGTGCTCAAAGATGCTTCATTGATTAGTCTTGCTGCACCGCCCCTGCGATAGTTCCACACCCCCACTTTGGGAACCACTACACTGTATAGACCATGACACGTTATTTGGATATGTTACATTTTAAGAAAGTGCAACTCAAGTATGGCTAAAGGTACAGGATGTTGACCACAATGGACGTTGACTGAGCATTACCATTGTCACATAGTAGTTCAGATACTTTGCACAATGTTTTATTTTCAAGCATAATATTAACTGAAACACAACTTGAAAGCATTTAGTACAATACTGTACTGTACAACAATACAGTAATTCCTATCATTGTAAGTTTTATAAAATTTGAAACACTTAGCAAAAATGAAAATCAAAAAACGAAAAGAATGTTTGTCTTTATGACTGTGATTTTCTTTTCTGTCAGCAGGTGTTGCTAAGATTTGCTCGTAATAGTTTTCTGTCATTCAGACATTTATTAGATTCATATAAGACAGATTTTTATTACCGGTATAATTCATAAAGACCTCAGACGTTTAAGCGAAAAGACATTTATCGGAAACGAGCAAAGGGAGGAAGGGTGTATTTCTGCTTTAATAGAACAGAAGCCATAAACTTTGTAACTAGTTCACCTGTTAGCTGTTGTATATTTGAAATCCTCTAATGAAACACCTGTTTGAAAGTCTCCAGAAGCATTAGACATGCATTTACTAACATTTGTTTTGGTATTATTATTATTCCAGATTATCTACTTAAGTTATACACTGATTCACTATAATATATGGACCACCTGCCTAATGTTGTGTAGGTCACCTTTCATGCCACCCAGACTATGAGCCGTCAAGACATGGACTCAGTAAGACCTCTGAAGGTGTCCTGTGGTATCTGGGGCCAAAAAGTTGGCAGCAGATCCTTTAAGTCTTGTAAGTTGCGATGTGGGGGCTCCATGGATTTGACTTGTTTGTCCAACATATCCCACAGATGCTTGACCACTTGAACACCTAGGACTCTTTGTCATGTTCCTCAAACCATTTCTGAACTAAATGTACAAAGAACAATGTTTTGCAGTATGGCAGGTTGCATTACCCCGCTGAAAGAGGCCACCCCTGCTATTGGGGAATACCATTCCCATGAAAGGTTGGACTTGATCTGCAGTAATGTTTAGGTGGTATGTGTCAAGTGTAAATGCAGCTGGTTCATGTACAGTTGTGTTTGAACTTTGCTGCATTGTACTTTGTACTGTCCAGAAGAAAACCTGCTTCTGTAACCGAGAAATCCAACCCATCAAAGCGACACCGTGACCGCCTGAACGCAGAGCTTGACCGGCTGGCCAGCTTGCTGCCTTTTTCTCCTGAGATCATCTCCAAACTGGACAAGCTTTCTGTGCTGCGTCTCAGTGTCGGTTACCTTCGCATTAAGAGCTTCTTCCATGGTAAGATGTCCATGTTACACACTGTTCCTTCAAATATTAAAAACGTATTTAGTTGGAATTTTGCAAAGGGGTAATAAACCTCTTTAGGAAAACCCAAATATGAACATTTAAATATTTTGTAGATGTGTACAATAGAACTGATGTAAAACATTTTCAGTTAGTTGTATCAGGGATTGCTGCATACGCATGGTTTATTGGATGACAAATTAACACGTTAAATAATTACTGCAGGTTTTTGGGTGGTACAGTTGCCTAACTCAGTAAGCAACCACTGGCCCTTCCCTGGCTCTGCAACGGTGACCCCTGCCATGCTTTGTGATGGACTTGAGTCCTTCCTCTTCTAGGAAGACTATTCACAAGATTAGTTTTATCACTACAGGTACTCCCTGATTTATGATGGGGATATGTTCCGAAAAATCCATCGTAAGTTAAATTCATAATAAACTGATGAGTTTAATATATATTGTATATATCATTGCGTAGTGTACCTTAAATATGGTTAGAACACGACTGCGTCCTGCTTTCCGCACTACATTTCCCAGCGCTCATCACTCCCCATGTCATGCACTGCCGACCTCCTCATCAGAGTGCTACTTATCACTTGCACAGGAAAATTTGAAATTCAAAATTCAGAATGCAGTTTCTGCTGAATTTGTGTTATCGGATTCCCATCATAAGGTCAAAATATCATAATTCAGGCCATCATTAAATGGTTAGTACCTGTACATTAGTTGTATTGTGTGTCTGTCGACCCATTCAGTCAAAATAGCATTTGTTATATCAGACATCATTGTTGGACCATAAGGTCTATCTCACAATCGACTCAGCCCAAAGTTGTTCAACGGACTTGTAAGCAAGCAGTTCTCTCATACCACACTCGCCAAACCATATCTTTATGGCACTTGCTTTCTGAACAGGGTCACAGTCATGATGAAACAGAAAAAGGCCTTCTCCAAACTGTTACTGCAAAGTTGAAGGCATACAATTATCCATTGCTGGGCCTAGCTTGAACCCTGAAAAAAGCCAAGACCATTATTCCTCCAGCTCTGGTGGCCGATGTATAATGAGAATATCTTGGGTTTTTTTTTTTTTTTGCAACTGATGAAACTAATGATAGTAAATGAGTCACAAAATTGCTGAACATGAATGAACATTTATTTATGCTACAAATCATGTCTCTGTTTGCACTCTGTCTTTTTTATCAAAGAAAAAAAAGTTTTATTGAACTTAACAATGGCATATATTACCAGATAACACCATCTCCTTGTGTAATACTTGTGTAAATACTTGCAAAAAATAAACAATGTTAAGAGTAGTGCACATGATAGCAGCATCTTTTTGTTTTTAATCCCAGTCCCAGTGAAGAGAGGCAATCTGTAGTGCTGGAAACAAAGGTTGCATCTTCTCATAAATGGCCCCTGCCCTCACTGAATGTTCTGTCAGCATCACTTTGTTTTTAGTCACTCAACAGTCCCAGTTGATGAGCTTCAAGTTGTAATACAGCAAATCAAAGTTTCTCTGAACATCGGTTAGGCGTTCTCCCGATCTATAGACAAACCATAGTTGATGTAAAGTCAGAGACAGCAGCTCATCTGTTGTTGCACAGTTTGTGTTAGTCGACCTCTATTCCTTCATCAGTGCTCACAGAATGCTCCCTACAGGATGCTGGTGGCTGGATATTTTCAGATGGTGGATTATTTTCAGTCTAGCAGTGACACCGATGTGTTTAAAAATTCCAGCAGCACTGCAGTGTCTCCACTCGTACCAGCACAGCACACACCATCACATCAGACATTATGTATATATTATGTATTAGACAACGAAGGCTCATTGTAGGCTATACAGTGTAGTCTGAATTGACAGAAATGCTACTGTGGTATAACCTCCAGAACTTTTGCTGGTTCTGGGAGGAACAACTCAGTACATTGCACCTTGCTGAGTATGGATCTTTGTAGCCATGAACCAGTCATGAACAAGGTTGTCTGCAGATGACTCCTGAAGTTTCTCATAATCTTCGTACTGTGCACAGTGGTTAGTTGCAGATGGTGAAATAAATAAGCTGTCGAGCTGACCTTAATGGCAACCGGTTTCTGACATAGTTTGCATATTGCCATCTTTTGAGCAACATCTGTCTTTTCAAAGCCAAAACACCTCCACGGGAGTGAGGATTAAATATCACGATGTAGACAGCGAGGCTTGAGCTGTTTGTTCACTCTTTTTTTTGCTGTAGTCATGCGCTTTTTGGAAGAATGCTAGCTTCAGTTTTGGTGCTAATGCACTGCATGTACTCAGAGCACATGCACTGTAGTCTGTCCTACCTGGCTACTTGACACAGTGAATACCTGAACCTGGACCTTAAAACTATGGAAAACAGTTGTCTGGTCCGATGAGTTCCAATGACTTTTATATCACGCGGCTGTTCGCTTGGGAAAGTGATTGAACCAGAATGCACTGTGAGCAGAAGACAAGTCAATGGAGAGAGTGTAATGTTTTGGGTAATGTTCAGTCCCTAGCACAACCGACGACAATGAACCCCATTGGACTGTCATGTTCAAGGCATGTTTTTGTCTGCACCTGTGTATTCTGGGATTAGGTGCTGGAGCGGTGTGTCCATGACCATGAATGTGTTCATTGGGTGTATCTGTGCTCTGTTTGGCGAGTTAGTGCTGAATCTGAAACACACAATGTATTACTTTAATCTGCACCTGTTTGTATGGTATATTCTAAAAGGTTGGTCACATTTACTCAAATTTCCTGTTTTCTTGATCATGTGAATGAAGAAGTTAACAGAGAAACATTTACACTAAAGAAACAAGCATTTCTGTAAAGTGAATGCTGTTTCTTTGCTGAAGTAAGCATATTGCAGAAAATGACACATCAAATATGACCTGTGCAATAGTTTGGGCTTCGTATCAGTAGGTATGTAGTAACACACAAATGTCTCAGCCACAAAGTGTTTCTTGTGGCCAGCAAACAAGTTTTGATGGTTGCTATAGCAATTTTTACTTGTTCTCCCTTGCAGAGTGTGTGCATGCATGTTTTAGATCTGCCTACACATCTTCAATAATATTCAAGTCTGGTTACTGTAGAGGCTTTTTTTAGAAGTAGATCAATGGTGACTCAGTTGTTGAACAATTTCTTGTTTTAATAGTCAACCACAAAATTTCAGACCCAGTTTCTTTCACTGCCTGTGGTATATTATTGGCTGATATTAAATGAATGCTTTCTTCTCTCTAGCCACAATTCCAATGGTCATTGACTGGACATCCCATAGTAACATAGCCTTGTGTCATATGCTACTGTAATGTAAACATAAAGGGTATTTTCACAAGAAAACTGCATGCAAACAGTACAAAATGCGTCAGAGATACTACTTAAAACATGTCTGGAACGCTACCACCTACACAGCATCCGAAGCCTGAAATGTTTTACATTTTAAACACATCACTGAGGTTCTTCAGCTACAAGCACACATTAACGGTCACACACACTGTAGAACTAAAATATAAAACACACGATGGAATATAAACATAAACGAACATAACTCAGTGGCTGCCCACAACCAAGAGTGAATGAGTCCACTTGAAGAAACACTAATTTCCAGAACAGTCAATGAAGTGTCACAATTTAAACACCTTTAAGTAGGTAAATAAAGCGCGGCGCTACTAGAAAGTCTTCTACATGTATGTAGATGAAGGTGTCACAGTGCTTGTAGTGTTAAACAGAAACGTTTCCATTTCACGACTCTGCTTGTGTCCGTGTCCACAGACCATACTCTAGTTCCTACATATGCATGTAGTTAAAACGAAGTAAATCAACATTCATGACAATAAATGCAAAAATATGTAAACATAACTTCAAAGTATTACCATAAATCATATTTATGCAAGTAAAAATACACATGCTAAATGCTTTTTAACATTATTTTAATTTGACCAGCTGTTTATGGCTGCAACATCTGAAGTTAAAAGACAGATTTTTATTTCCTATTGTAATTTTTAAGACATGATCGTTAAATGGCGCTTACCTGTATAAGAAAATTAAAGTATCCTGGAACTGTACTTTATCCATACAATACAATTGGCATTAACTGTTCTTCATGATGTTCCTTTTTATTAGACTCATGGGGATGCTTTGTTTAAATCAAACTTACAGACTTGACCAAATGTATATTGACATTTAGAAACAATATAGATTTCCCCTAACTATGTTGGATGAAGGATAGGTGAGGGAGTGCTCAGAGCACAATGCTGAAGGCACCCACACACTGTATTTTACTGTTAGTTGCAACAGCAATGGTAGGACTGATTAAAATAGATTTTTGCTATTTTTCCCGTCTATTCATGGTAAACATGAACATATTAATTAACTGATAAATTAAACCTGGAAGCAGAAAAGCATATTAGAATGTGTAGTCAGTGAGACCGAATAAAGGATACTGCCACCACTGCTCCATCTATTGATACATGAGTGAAAAGAGAAAAATATTTTTTCTTTGCTCTGATACAATGCTCTGTTGTAAGGTGCTATATAAATACATTTGACTTTGACTTTACCATCAGAAACTGTTTGTGAGTATATTAAGAGAATTGATGCTGTTTAAAAGATAATGGTGTTCACACCAAATGTTGATTTGATTTAGTTTTTTCTGTTTGTCAAAATAAAATAACTGTAGTACATCTGTTTTTCTACATACTTTGTTAGACCCATTACTATATCCTCTAATGGTCAGGACCTCCATTGGACCAACACAGATCAGGTACTGTCTGGGTGGTGGATCATTCTCAGCACTGCAGTGACACTGATGCGGTGGTGGTGTGTTGGTGTGTGTTGTTGGATCAGATGCAGCAGTGCTATTGGAGTGAAAATAGTCCACCTACCAAAAATATCCAACAAGCATCCTGTGAGCATTGATGCAGGATAAGAGGATGACCAACACAAACCATGTAACAACAAATGAGCTGTCATCTCTGACATTATGATAGATGTGTGTAATTGAGTGGACAGTGAATGAACACAGTGTTTTAAAAACTCCAGCACTGCTGAGAATGATACACCACCCGAGTAGTACCTGGCCTGTGGTGGTCCTGTGGGGGACCTGACCATTAGAGAACAGAGTAAAGGGGACGAACAAAGCAAGTAAAGATACAGATGGACTACTGTTTGTACTTATAGAACTACAATGTGTATCTATATGGTAAGTGGAACTGATAAAAAGGCCAGTCAGTGTAGAATCAAGGACTGTACCCTTTAAAAGTGATTGGTGAGTATATGTATATATAGTTGACCAAACATGACATCATGACATCATGATGATTTTTTTATGCATTTCCTGACAGTTCAAAACAGGATGTGCAGTTTATTTTGTTTGCAAGAGTAGAATCACTAATTCAGTGAATATGAATATATATATATATATATATACATACACACAGCGACTAGATGACCGAGAGTGTGACATTTAAATAAGCTTGACTTGTATTTCTGTATCTTGATTAAAGCAGAAGGACAGTTGTGTTTACCTTCTGCAGCTGTAGATGTCTGGGTCACCTTTGTAACGTTGCATGTGCAGTGAGAAATGCTCTGTGCTAAAAGGCCATAGGGTTTGTTTTTATCTGATGCCTCATTTGAAACATGCATTACATACTCAGACGCACACTCGTCCTAATCAGGAATCTGATTCGTCCCAGATGGAGAGTGTAACTACGAGTTTTTTTTTAATGTAATAGATCATTTTCTTTTTGCATGGTTTCAGTATTTATAGTTACTCCTGTGTTTAGTCACAGTAACTGTAAATGTGTTAGACCATAGTAACACCAGCTTGAAATAACAAGCTTGATACAACTAGTATTATAGTCAATACAAAGCAAAGGCATTCTGGCCATGGTTGTTGGCACTTAAGATATAGCATAAAAGCCAGTGACAATGTGACAAGTGACAACTCAAATCTAGTTTCATTATGTTAAATCAATATGTCTTTACTTTTTATCTTTTTTTTGTCTTTATTATTGTGATGTATGAATCTTTATTGCTTTTTATCACTTGAATTTACGTTTCAAAGTTGTGGATTATTCTCGCAGCCCCTTGACCATGTGTAACTATCGTTGATGTTGGTATCACTGGTATCAGCAAATCATCAAATGAAGCATCACTTTTGCTTACAAGTTGATTCAATGATATTCAGGTTTATACAGCAAAATATTTGTACTGAAAATGGATCATACATGAATGGGAATGGTTACCTCAACAAATTCACATATGTATTCCTGCTTGATTTTTTTTTTCGTCATATCAGAATAAAAAAATAGTTTGTAATTCACTTTACATTCATCATCAATCATTATACCTGATATGTATCAATAAATAATCTGACATTTCATAATGTATTTTGTAAAATATGAAATAATATATAGCCTAAAATTATTATAAATTATAAAAAATTATTATTATTATTACTATTATATTCTAGTCTTAGTCAAACTAAGGCAATGTAACCTTTGGAAGCAAATGATGTTGATGATTCTGTTTCCTTTCTTTTTAAATCAGATTTAATCAGAAGTCACCACAAAAAAGAAACCTGATTATAGCAACTAGATTCAACAAGATCAATTCTATCCATTTTTATTATTAAATGTGAAAACCTAATAATATCAATAATTCATTCATTGTCTTATCTGCTTATCCTAGCCAGCGACATAGAGTGCAACACAAGGCAGGAACAACCCTAGACAGGGCGCCAATCCATCATAGGGCACATACAATGACACACAAAGGGGAAGTCTGGAAACATCTAATAAACTCACACACGCTTTTGGAATGTGGAAGGAAACCGGAGTACCTGGAGAAAACCAAGACAGAATATGCAAACTCCACATAGGCAGAGCCCAGGCTCAGGATCGAACCGGGGATCTCGGATCTGTGAGGTGACAGTGCTAACCACTGTACCACTCCATAACAATAAATGTTATAATAATAACATTTCTCATATGCCCTCCAACAAAAAACTATCCTAAACTATACTAATTAAGCAAGGAGGTGAAAATGTTAAAGTAAGACTATTCAAAATAAACTGTGTTCATTGATTGGCTACTGAATGGGAAGAGCAGTAACTCGTTTTTCCCTCTTAGTCAATCTGAGTGCATATTTTATTTACGTATGAGGAAAAAGTGCAGTTTATAATTAATGTTGTCTCAGACAGACGCATTGAACTCGGCTCGCTCGACAATAGTTTACAAGTCCAACTTCCCCCGAGACCGAGACAACACAGAGTCCAAATGACATCGAGTTTGAGGCAAGACCGATGACTGGACTTTAGTGCAACACTAGTCTCTGGTGCCATACTGATCTGAGAAGTTCATTTTCTTGCATATATTGATTAAACATTCACACAGTTTTCTTACTTTTTGTGAGTTGTTTCAGAAGAAAAACAAGCAAAAAAGTTGATTTCTTTTTGCTAACTTGAAAATCATTTGCTATAAATTATGAAAGATGGTTCAATCCAACACTTTTCCCTCCTTGACAACAGATAAATTTCTTGAAATGACATCATATGTTTTGTGTTTGTGGACATACACATTTATTCAGCTGAGGAAATGACTCATGTGCTTGTTCATTATTTAGATCACGCCATGGAAAAGAACTTTCAATTACTTTCCTGGCTTTATTGTTGAACTCTCTTTTTCAGGACCCAGAAAGGTTTTTCTTCAGTGGGCCTTAATGGGCATTCTTAGAATGTAAAATTAAAAAATGTAAGCTTTTAAAATAGCTTTATGCACAGTTTTATACACAATTTCTCCTTCTATAATGGTTTAATTGAATTAGATGAGCATTGTTATCAAGTCTTATGAAAAGATTTACCAAAGGAAGATTTCCATTTCAAGAAAATGAATGAGAAGATCCCTGTAGCATTTTTCAAGAAGAAAAGGAAGCTAATAGGATTCATTCATAAATACTTCAAAAGACTAAGCTCATAATGATTCAGCATTTGTTGTGTAATTTTAGCTCTACTCTGGTGGAGAGCTTGGATTCAATTTAAAGTCTTAAATCAGCCAGATGTGACATTATCCTCACACGCAACCCTCTCAAATTACCACTGCTGGTATGTCTTACTATCTGAGCTTTTGCCATAAAAACGATCACAGAGCATAGTAAATTAGTAACTAACATTAACCTACAGTGTTAAAATAACTCTAATGGAATAACTATAATTGACAGAACATTCTGCAGAAATCTGAAAACCCTTCAAACAATACCTACGATCATGTCTCTTCTATCCTTTACTCTTGTTTTGTTTTTGTATGTATTTTTTCAACTTGTCATCAAGCTCTCTTATTTGTTATTGTATGTCTTTTTAGCATCAAACTGAGTACTTCTAAGTAATGAACACTTGTAGATCATCGATTACTTGCATTGTGGCATCTTCACCAGTTTGCACATTTTGTAAATCACCCTGGATGCCAAATGACTGCGGAATGACTACATGTAAATGTCATATTTTAAAAATAATATACTATATTTTCTTTAAACACTGTAATTGCATGCTGGAACATCTTCACAGTACCTCAAGCTCAGTGTTGTTCTGCTGATGCCAGGGACATGAAACACAACTTTCTGGAGTTCACTCTCATTATGATGTCTATATATTTTTGCAAACTACCATCCATAGTTATTCACACCAAGCACAAATATCCTGTCTTATTGAAGTGCTCCTAAAATGGAAAATGCAAAACACTGAAGGAACACTTACCTTACCCGGGTAGACAGTGCCGACCATTTTCTACATTTCAAAATTTATTTTTACTGACATTGTAATGCATATAGCAAAAGTAATATGTCTTCAACTGACTGTCGCGGATGTGGGGCATTTGTTGTTATCCAGAGTGACAAATAATACTGTTGTACAATGTACTTTTCCAGCAATTATGGGTCAAGATCCTTGTTCAAGAACCCTAGACATTCTGTCCCATAATCCAGTATTTAATCCAAGTCAGAGTTGCATGGCAGCAGAGGGTGCAGGCAGGAACAGAGCCTAGACAGGGCGTCAGTCCATCGCAGTGAACAGCACACTCATTTTAGGGACACTTTAGACTTGGGAATGTACATGGAAGAAAACCCGCACAGACATGGTGAGAGCAATGCACAGGCAGGGGTCAGGCCAGGACTCGAACCGGCACTTCCGACAGTGCCACTTTGCCACCTAATTTAAATGCTATTTTATTTTATTTGACACTTTTAAGTACTGTCACAACTGAGCATTGCATAAATGTCCTTATTGTGATAAGTGACCTAGAACAACTATTTCATTGTAAGATAGCATGACTAAACAACAAACAATTAAAAAAAAGTACAAGCAATGGTGTCTAATTCTTCGATAATGCATGGATCTAGCTGTCCTCAGTACTACGCAGCATTGTTGCATGCCTTTGTCATGCAGTTGTTTGTAAAGAGGAAGAGGGTGAAGTCAAGATCAATGAGGTATCAGCAGGGTAATAGTGTGCAGTGGTAGGAGAAATGCACACGTGGTATTAGTGGGGGAGGAGAGCTGAGGGATTGCGTGACTGTAGCAGACAAGGAGCTGACCTCAGTGACGTGGTTGTGAAAGTGATCTGACTAAAACTGTGTAGGAGACCAGCCCTGCAAAAATGACAGGGTACTTCCTTTGTGTGCAGACACTATAATGCAAGTAGAAATATTTAGTGAACCAAAGAAGTGACAGAAAGCTCTGTGCTGTACATAGTCATGTAGCAATGATTATAAAATATTTACTTAAAACAAGAAGAAACAAACAAAAAAAAAAAAATGTGGAAAGGGTAACATGATAATCTGTGTGTACATATATACAGTATATGCATTGGGGCAAAAAAGTATTTAGTCAGCCACTGATAGTGCAAGTTCTCCTACTTAGAAAGATGAGAGAGGTCTGTAATTTTCATCATAGGTACACTTCAACTATGAGAGACAAAATGAGAAGAAAAATCCAGGAAATCACACTGTAGGATTTTTTAATCATATAATTGTAAATCATGGTGGAAAATAAGTATTTGGTCACCCATAAACAAGCAATATTTCTGACTCTTAGACCTGTAACAACTTCTTTAAGAAGCTCTTCTGTCCTCCACTCGTTACCTGTATTAATGGCACCTGTTTGACCTCGTTATCTGTATAAAAGACACCTGTCCACAGCTCAACAGTGCAGACTTCCAAACTCACGCCACCATGGCCAAGACCAAAGAGCTGTGGAAGGGACGCCAGTAAGAAAATTGTAGACCTGCACCAGGCTGGGGAAGAGTGAATCTACAATAGGCAAGCAGGTTGGTGTGAATAAATCAAACTTTGGGAGCAATTGTAAGCAAATGGGAAGACATACAAGACCATTGATAATCTCCACTCGATCTGGGGCCCCACGCAAGATCTCATCCATGGGGTCAAAATGATCATGAGAACGGTGATCAAAAATCCCAGAAACTACACGGCATGGCGAGGGACAATGATGAATGACCTGCAGAGAGAGCGCGGGACCAAAGAAGAAAGAATCAAAACGCTAACCATCATTAACACCTAACGCCGAGGAGGGCTCAGATCCTGCAGTGCCAAGGGTGTCCCCCTGCAATAAGCCAGTACAATGTCCAGGCCCGTCTGAAGTTTGCCAGAGAGCATATGGGATGATCCAGAAAGAGGATTGGGAGAATAACATGTGTGGCAGATGAAAACCAAAATAGAACATTTTGGTAAAAACTTTCAACTCATCATGTTTGGAGGAAGAAGAATGCTGAGAATGCTGAGGTGCATCTCCAAGAAAACACCATACCTACTGTTGAAGCATGGGGGTGGAAACATCATGTTAACCTATGATTGAAATTACAGACCTCTACTCATCTTTTTCTAAGTATGGCGTGAGAACTTTTACAATCAGTGGCTCTGGACTTTAATTTTTTTTGCCCTACTGTATATGAGAGACAGAACAGAGAGATAGCTAGATAGTTATGTACAGTGGGGGGAGGGGAACATCGAAATTTTGAACTTAATGGTTCCAGAAGGCTTGTTCAAACTCTGATTTGTCCGAAGTCTAAATCAAATTTCCCCGAAGAAGTAATGAAATAGTAATGAAATGGAAATAGTATCTGTTCCCGAGCCCCCAAATCATTGTTTTTAATGCCTATACTCATATGTAAAAAATTAAGAAAAGCATGAATAAAGCAAAATAATGTAATACAATATATTACATTACATTAGTTCAGCATCAATGGCTACTTGGTTACAGATTAAAGCTTACAACGATACACAAGGTTACAACTAAATTTGTCATACATCCTCAGATCGGGCAAATTTTGTGTGATCAATTAATTTAATGCATGTCTGTGGACTGTAAGAGGAAATGGAGTGCCTGGAGTAAACCCACGTGCAGATGGGGACACAGAGTCCGAGGTCGGGATTGAACCGGGTAGTCATGCATGTGTAATGTCTAGTAGATGGTAGAAGCTTTCATTTATGGCATATTAATATGGTATCCTGTGTAGCTCTACTTGCTTTTTATAAATAGCATTATTACTGCATGTATGAATAAATAATTAGTTTTATTGTGTACTACAATCAGCTTTCATTCACAGTGAGTCTTTATGAGCAAGAGGAAGGATGGTAGTGGCATTCACCAGTTTTTTTGGATAGCCTCAGAACAAAAAGAAAAGTAAGTTAAGAGCAGTAGGAGTACTTTGGTGAGTACCAGTCAGATGATAGACGTATACAGTAGTTTTAAGAGATGATTCTGCGTTTCCTATATATATAATAATTGCCATTCCAATTTCCTAAACCTTGGTCACAATATCTTGACTTCATATAACAATATATGATTATGGTTATGGTTATACTTTATTAATCCATTATCTCTGCCAATACAATAAATAGTGTATATTATATTATTGTATAATTAGCAATTCTTGTAAAATTTTTATAATAAATATTTAGAAATTTTGAAAAATAATTCAGTAGACAGACACAAACTATAAGTAAAGTGGAGCAGGAGTTGGGGAGAGCCAGTCCAGTCAAATTAAGTGCTTCAGTAAACATAAAGTGGATCATGTATCATATTTATATCTGGTTACTGCAGCCTTTGTGTATGTATCTGGTGTATCACTGTCAAACAGTGATGTTGGACTATATACTGCTTGTTGTCCATGTTAACATTTTACAATGAAATGGGACTTAAATCTGCTTCTTCCACCATCTCCAAGCCATACAACATTGCTGGTCTCACTATTGTCTTTTAAACGTTCCCTTTCTTACTTGCTTACACTTGTATTGCAAATCCTGCCACCTTTCAATACTGACACCACCCTGACCGTGCTACATTCTTGACCTCTCTGTCATCCATTTTCACAACTTCTTTCTTGCAACTCCATCATTCTGCCCCCTCCCCTTTATTCAAGTATATACACTCTGTTTTGCTCCTAGTGACTTTCATTCCCCTTCTCTCCAGTGCATCCCTCCACCTCTCCAGGCTTGCTACAACCTGCTCCCTACTGTCACTACAGATCACAGTGTCATCCTCGAACATTATAGTTCATGGAGGCTCCTGTCTGATCTTGTCTGTCAACCTGCCGATCATCGTTGCAAACAAGACGGGGCTCACAGCAGAGCCGTGATGCAATCCCCACCTCCACCTTGAACCTTCCTACTACACACCTCACCACTGTCACACTGTCCTCATGTCTATCATGCACCACCCTCACATATGTCTCTGTCACTCCCAATGTTCACATACAATACCACAACTATTTTCTCAGCACCCTGTCATAAGCTTTCTCATTATCCACAAACACACAATGCTACTCCTGCTGGTTTCTGTATACTTCTCTATCAGTAATTAAAAATAAACATTGCAGTGTTGTTTTTTCTTTGCATGAAATCATATTGCTGCCAACAGATCATCACCTCACCTCTCACCCTAGGTTCCACTACTCTTTCCTTTGTAGTTACTGCAGATCTGCCCCTTATTCAAAAACTGGCACCACTCCACTCTTCCTCTCCTCCGATATCCTCTTACTTTCCAAGATTTCCACTGCAATCTCTTCTAAACATCTCCATGGGTCCACTGGTATATTATTTCCACTTTCGCAGCACACTATCCTTACTTGTCAAAACATTTCTGTCAGCATTCTTTAATACCCTAACCTGCTGCACATCCTTTATAGCTCACTCCCTCTGACTGATCAATTGTTTCAATTCCCTTTCTCCTTCTTTAGTGTCCTACTTCTCATACAGCTAACCATATACCTTTTCCTTAGGATTTGCCATCTCTCTTTGCCTTATGCCCATTTCTTTGCACTCCTGTCTACTTTATTCATCACTCTGGCAATCCAAGTTACTTTTTGCCAACATCTTCCTCTTTGTACTTTCCTATACCTAGTCCTTCCACCACCAAGTCTCCTTGTATTCCTTCCACTGTCCAGATGTTACACCATGTGCCCTCCTGGCTGACATAATACTGAAGATATTGGAGACCGAAAGATGGTGGCACAAATCTGTTTTTTTTTTATTGTCATTGGCCCTATGAGCTCTATATACACAGCTAGTTGTTTATGCACTTACTACTGGTACAGGGAAGCAAAATATGTACTCCTAAGTTAACACCATAGGAAATTTGTTTTCCTGACAATAGTTGCTAATTGTAGGTTAAAATTCTACATTCCTTCAGTTCTTTGAATTTAACACTTCAACCAAACAAAATCTATATCATAAGCTATGGGGACACCACTCACGAATGTTGAAGAACTGAACCAGACTGATCCATTCTTTGTTAGGGAAAAGAATGCAGGCCACCACAGGTGGTGGCAGCACAGCGGTTACCTATTATGCTATTGACCAAGGTTCAGGGTTCATGTCCCAGTTCTGTGAGCTGCCACTCTTGGAGCTTTGAGCAAACCCATTAACTCGGATTGCTTGGATTATACCTTGTAATACTACTTAAGTCACTTTAGATAAGGGTGCTAAATGCTGGAAATGTAAAAGTTAATAGCAGCACTCAGGAACTGTGCTTTTGTCCAAAGGTGGTCACTTCACTGGCACCTTAACGTTATTGTGTTTTCTACTAGTTTATCTGGGTACAGGTGAAAGGCTGAATTGGACCCTAAGCCTAGCATTTAGCTGCACCTCTTATCCCAGTGACCTGTAGGGGATTATAGCCTGTACATATAAAGTAAGCAGACACAAGACAGCATATCCAGGAGGTTGTGTCTGTGCCTTACAGCTCCAGGTTCCAGTGCTCAGTCTTGAGTTCTGGATATTGTTTGTGTGTAGTTTTTTTTTAATGTTCTCAGAATGTACTTTTTTTAACCTTTGGGTCCTCTGTATTTTCCCATATTCAAAACACATGTGGCTAGGTGGACTGCCCATCAAAAATCTAGAATGCAGTTGTAGATTTGTTTTTCCCAAGGACCCATGTTATGTAACTGTATTAAGAGGCTCACAATAAGGTATGAAATGCTTTCACTATTTTCCAGAATAAATCTTCTAGTGATTGTTTCATAACAGAGTTTTATTGACTTCATTTTCAGATGGAGCAAGTACATCTCTGTCAGTTCTAAATAAGCACTGATACAATCTCTGTAGCTGTTTTATTTACGTTACACTTCACAAGCACAACCAATTGATATCTAATTGATAGTTTGTGTACACAATAGTTAAACAGACTCTTAATTTAACCAATAGTCACGAGGAAGTTTAAATGCAACTTGCAAGTATTTTCTTAGACAAGTTGCATCCATCACATCCCATGGGAAGGAATTGCTTGTGTGTATATGTATATATATATATATATATATATATATATATATATATATATATATATATATATATATATATATATATATATATAGATATATATATATATATATGTATGTATATGTATATATGTATGTATATGTATATATGTGTGTGTGTGTGTGTGTGTGTGTGTGTGTGTGTGTGTGTACACACACACATATATATTGCCGTTTAACGAAAATCTGATCAACATCTATTTGTTTAACCACGGCAGTCATAACAATTGTAATAAATTATGATGGAAAATACAAATCTGTCTTTTAACTCACCATGTTGTGTTTATAAACAGCCAATCAACGCGTTCACTTCAACAGCCAATCTACGCTGCAGATCAATGAGCGGCGGCGGGGGTTTAAGAGCAGAAGTCCGTCATTAGTGTGTGTGCCTGTGTCTGTCTGTCTGTCTGTCTGTCTGTCTGTCTGTCTGTCTGTCTGTGTACTCATTTGCTCGTTAGATCATATTTGGACTATAGACTGTTCTAACTCGGTTGATGTGTCTAGAGCCTTTTTGTGTGCAAGATGCTCGTGCTTGTGTATAAGACTTTCTGCTACTAATTTGTAACAAGCTATAAATGGCATTCATTCATTCCACTACCTGTATATTCTCTTTAACCTATAACTATTTAAACGGGTTCACATTCACTCGTTGAGTGTCTGTTTTATCTGGCTGAGCTTCAGTGTTGTTCATAATAGTGTCCATCAGTGCATTTTTGGCTTTCATCCAACAAAAGTATCAGGTCCATCATACCATCCTCTTAAGTGTTTCGGCTTTCACCTTGACAGGATTGTAACAGTGTGTTATTGTATTTTTAAATATTTTTGTGAATATTTTTGTGAATTCCATTTCCAAGGTTTCAGGGGTATTGCTGATGCAATTTCATCTAATTTGCACACAGTCTTTTTGTGAAAATACCCTTTATATCTTTGTTACAGTAGCATAAAAAATATGGTATGTTACTATGGTAATGTGTCTTCAATGTCCATTTCAGTCAACGACCTGTTTCACAGAACATAATGCAGTCGGTAAATGGCCCACATTCACAGTAGTTTCAAAGAGGATACTTTTAGTAGTTGCTGTCCTCATTAAAATACATTATTCAATGACCTTCTCCATTATTCTGACCTACTCCAATGGCTAGTAGTGGGTTTCTGCAGGATGCCTCTCCATGCTACTTGTTACAGACGTCACTTCTTTTGTAGAAGTAGCCTCAGTTGTGGTCTGCCCCATGGAACTGCTTGTAGCTGAAGGAACTGCCAGTCATATGTACAGTACACAAAGCTAACTTCCTTACTGCCTATTATTAGGGACCACACAGTTCTGCGGCCCAACACTAGAGGTGGCAATGGCGTCGTAAACATGCCGGGATTGGAACGGCAATCCCCAGCAAGCACGTGCCGACCATAATTGGCGCTGATTGCTCTTACAGACACACCTGCCTGATAAGGCATTTAAGGCCATCCCTGAACAGAGTCTCTTGTCGCACCTTTGCATGACTTCGTATGTCGTATGCTCTCAACTGCATCAACTAGTCACTTCGGTTAGGGAAAGAAGGTATATTTTTGCTTTGCAGAGAAAAAGTAAAGTATGGTTGCGAGGCCAGAGGTAGGATAGCCTCGTAGCATATTGTTAGGGTCAGACTTGCTCTTTGTCTTGGACACGCTTTGATCCCCCGACCAGCCTAGCGGCGTTAGCTCGGTCGCCATAGTGACGCGACCCTCTACTTTCACCCTTTCTATAGTCATCGATTATACTCAGTATTCGTGAGTTTCTACTTGGCGATCGGGATTTGTATCGACACCCGCGTTCATGGCGCTTTCATTTTCCTTTCGTGCTCTTTTAAATTGCATGTTTCTACTGTGCTCAAGCCTTTCAAACTTTCTATCAATATGAACTATCAACCCATGATCCTCTTGGCAACTTTATTGATGAGCTTGATTCTCTTCTCGACCCATTTCCAGAGGATCTCTGTTCTCTGGGTGACTTCAGCCTCTCTACTGATGGCACCATTTCAACAGTATGGGGATAGTGGGTCATTCCCCGGAAACTGCTCTCCTTGCAGTAACTGAAGCACTTCACAAAGCAAGTTTGATGTCTCCAGCACTTCTTATCTTTCTGGATTTCTCTTCTGTGACTGACAACTCTGAATCATCAGATTCTATGTTCACTCTTGCTTACTTTGACACGGGGGGTCATAACCTTGCCTGTTTCTCCGCATTTTACAATATTTTTAATGGCAAAACACCACCTGGACAAGGCTGAATTGATTTCATGTCAAAGAACTCATCGACACTGGACCTTTCACTCAACATAGACTGTGTCACTGTCCATCCAGCCCATACAGCGAAGAATTTTGGTGTGATCTTGGGCAACAACCTCAGTTACTCTAAACACATCAGTTCAATTACCAGATCTTGCCAATTTCTTCTGCCCACCATCAGAACTATACATCCTTTTCTGACTAGAGAAGCTGCTCAGATGTTGGATTTCCTCAACCTCAACCTCCAGGCTTGGTTAGTGCAATGTTGCATTTGCTAGGTTCTGTGTCAGTGTCCCACAACAATCAAATACAGTGGTACCTCGGTTCTCATTGTTAATTAATTCCAGAGTCTTGTCAAGTATCGAAAATGACAAATACCGAGCCCATTTTTCCCATAAGGAATAATGTGAATTGAGTTAATCCATTCCAGACTCCCAGTGTATCACTCTGTAAGGCATTATATGCGTTATTATACAGGAGCTCCCTGATTTATGATGGGGATATGTTCCAACAAATCCATCATAAGTTAAATGTATCATGAACCGAGGAGTTTAATATAGCCTATACTGTATCATAGCAGATCATATTACACATTAAGACTAACATTAAAGTATTAAAGCCAAAATAATAAATGTAAAGCTTATTTGATAATAAAAAGAGTTGAAAATTTGCATGTAATTTAGTGAGTAATGGATTAAAAGTGAAAAGAAAAAACCAAAACACTTTTTTGATGAGCTCAGGCTTCTAGCTGCTAATGCCAACTGCTCATGTTGAAAGCCAAGAGGATTCAGTTCCTGTTTTCCTTTGGGTTGGCTGTCATTACTAAACATTTTAGGACCTATGGGGACGCAGGCTTTTGACTAGATTTAGACCAGGTTGCATGGCTTGGGTTGCTGAGGCCGGAGTCTGAAGTCATGTCTGGCCTGCCTGCCTTGTCCGCTTGCCGGGAGTGTCGGGTGGGCGGTCTGGCTGAACTAGGCTTGGGTCCTCGTGATCTTGACTCATGCAACCTTGCCTTAGAATAAGGGCAGAGCTGGGGGTTCATAGTCAAAGAGTCTTATGGTGATCAGAGACGTTGGGTTGCTGTCTTCTGCCCGCTCGTGGGGTTGCCAATGTCTCATGTGATCCCTCTTGGCTGTGTTTCCTTCCAGTTCTCCTCTTTCTAGCTTTCTAGCAATGCTGCTATAGCTAATGCTGCCGGGGTCTCATGCTACACTTGGCATCAGTGATTGACATGGCATCAGTGATTGTTAATAAACACTGTGCTCTTAATCAATAACTAATTACATTTTCTGTTTTCTCTCCGAGCTGTGTTCCCCACACATGATGTTCATCTGATGGAGCTCTACTGTGCATAATTCACATTTTATATTCGACCATGACTCCATGACTTTAGTTTTTTTCGCTCTTAGATTTATCATCATACCCGGGCCACTTAATGTCGATGTGCATACTTCACATTCTATTCGAACTTTGACTCCATGACTTTTAGTTCGCTCTTAGATTTATCATCTACGCCGCCCAAGGAGGTTGGGTCCCTTTTTGAGTCTTGGTCCTCCCAAGGTTTCTTCCTAGAACTAGGGAGTTTTTTCCTTGCCACTGTACTGTCGCCCTAGGCTTGCTCAATTTGAGATTGGACGTAGTTATTAGGAGATAATCTAAACTTGTAAAGTTGCTTTGAGACAATGCTCCATTGTAAAAAGCGCTATATAAATAAATCTGACTTGACTTGACTTGACTGAATCATGAATCATGAACAGAGTTTTGGCTGAAACGAGTCGCGCGGCTCGACTCATAGAAGTTTAAACAAGTTCACCAAGTACCGAGCAAACGGCGAGAACTGAGACAAACTTTTCTAGTCAAAACCAATTTGACGAGTTCTAAGGGGGTCGAGAACCACTTCTTATATTCTATCAGGCGAAGATGGCCTACACGTGTTGCAGTGGCCTATACATATTGTAGTGTTGTTTATATATTTGTAATAAATTAAGAATTCTGTAATTCCCTAATGCACAGCATACTGCCTTGCTAGTGTTCATACTTTATTAATATTATCATTGGGAACAGGAGCGTTAAAAGGAGACTAACTGAATCGTCATGCATGTACATGGTTCACATGTGTAATGGCTGAATGTAACATATATAAAATACAAACTATCCAACATCTAACACATAAATAATTATATTCTAGATTATAAATATCTGTATGCTGTTACTGACCATCCCTGGATATATAGCGTCATAAACATTCTTTCAAAATTTTCCCATATTGGAGAATAATGACTTTCTTTCTGGCTCCACATCAATCCAGCTACAGACCACAACAAACAAAGCTATAAAACTACACTGACAATAACAATACCACCACTAACAACAATGCATGAGTTAAACTGGGGTATCGCGACTTGTTATGGGTGACTCAAAACAGCCAGCAAAAGTGAAGCCCTTCTCAAAGCAATCCCTAAACAAGTCTTCATCTCATCATCATCAATGATGCAAACAACATGCGCAACAACACAGAGCTTTGACTACAAGTGCACTACGTTCTCCACACATGCTTTGAAGCTCTGGTACATGGTATAACATCACTACCATACTTTAATGAGTAGTGTTTCAGAAATCTTTAATGGAAGTATAGTGGTGTGAAGTGAAAGTAAAAAGTCTCAAATAAAAGAAATGCTCCAGCATTCTTATACTTTAAAAAAGTGCTGTAAATACTTTAGTAATGTTATGTTATACTTAAGTAAATGAGCAACTGTACTTTATTACTGTCCACCACTGCACCACAAACTGCCTTAACGTAAATGAAACCAGTTACCTTTAATGTTGTGTATTTATATGCATTGTCTGAAGTCATGACGGAGACACAGGAGTGTTAATTAGCTTTCTGTAATATTACATCCTGGGGTAGTTGTTCTTTACATTTAAATCACTCCCTAATAGGAAAATTATTTAGTATTTACCATGGGAAATCACTTTTGCTTCTGTGCTGAATAAACTTTATCTTGCTGTATCTTCTCATTGAGTATTCAGTCAGTGAACACATTTTATTTTGAATAGTCTGACACTGTGATTGAAAGTGTGCTTTACCATGCCTGCAAAATCAGGATTTGTTTCACATTTAAAAATAAAATGGACAGAATGGATGCCGTTGGCTAGATTCAGTTGACTTCACATGGTGACTTCTGATTAAGTTTGAGAGAAGAAGGGAAACAGCATTTTCACCATCATTTGCTTCCAAAAGTTACATTACCTTAGTATAATATTAATAATAATTAATAATACTTTTATGCTATATATAATTTATATAAATAATATATAAATAATGTTATATTTTACAAAATGCTGTATATGATGAAATGTAATATTATTTATATATAATGTATAATGTATAATTAATGTAAAGTGAATTACAAACTATTTTTTTTTTCCCATTTTCTTCTTTTTATTCTTGTATGATGAAAAAAAATCATAATCTGGTCTTGGTCTAAACTACTAAAAGTATCGACTTTAGCGTTCTTACCTGCAACACTACCCTCTAGCAGCCCCTTTTCATTAAAAACTAACTCCTTCTCCTTCTATGTTTTATTCAATTTAATCATGAATGGTAACACTAACAGAACTCCAGGGATCACCTTATGAGTCCTTATCCCTTATCCCCCTGTTAGGGGATTTTTTAGCACAACCAAGAAAAGTCAGTTTTAACATGCATGTCGTGATCAGCAAAATGAATCACTATCCAGCCTTCGTTATACAAGATGTTACTGATCTAGAATTGCTTTTGGAATGGCCATGTTAATGTTAACTGGGTGCATACACTGATCAGCCAAACTTTAAAGTCATACATAGATCGAATAACAAATAATGTAAATTACAGCACACATTAAGCACTATGATGTATTAGGCAGTAAGTGAACAGCTGCCTCTTGTAGTTGAGGTGTTGGATGTATGAGAAATATTCAGGAGTAAAGAAAAAAAAAAAAATGGTTATTTACAAATGTAATATTTATGTTAGTAATTAATACACACCCACCCACTTTCTGTGACTGTCAGTGAATTTGGCTGCATTTCAACAAGGGCATTCATGCATTGCCAGTAGTCATCAATATTTAACAGCTGTTGCTATTATGACATTCTTTATGGGCTAATGTGGCTTTACATGTAATGTGGCTTGCACGCAAGGGCTTGACTGTGTGCCATCAGTCTGTCAGGGACAGCAGGAGGTTGATAGAAAGCTTGTTTGCGTGACAACAGCACTTTACAAACTCCAGACTCTAAAATTATCTATGTGCACCCCCTCGCTCTACTTCATTCTGGATTTCCAGTCTTGTTTGGAGGGGGATGGGAGCTTTAGAGAGTGAAGTTTGTGCATCAGTGTGTGTGATCAGTGTGTGCATGCCAGTACACCACCTCAGTTTCCTCAAGATGTGTACCCGAACATGATCTTATATGTACAGCACTTTGCAAAAGTCTTAGGGCAACAATAGATTTGTTGTGTTAGCAATGATATAACGACCATATATAAAATATTGTAGATGATTCGATCCAAAAAACTTGGATTTCCCACTCCATTATACCCTTTTCCACCAATCTTCATTCCAATCTCTGTGAGCTTTAGCATATCTTAGTCTTTTCACCCTGTTCCCCTTCTGAAAAAGTGGTTTCTTGGCTGCTACCCTTCCAATAAGACCATTCCTTGTCAAGCTTCTTCAGACAGTAGAAGGGTCAACTTGGCATCCTAATGAAGCTGCCAGATGCTGCTATTGCTCAAGCCTTAGGGGCGGCCACACTAAATACTTGCCACTGTAGCCTATAGAAGCTGTTTCTTCTGACTTTCCCACTTTAAATATTGCATACAAATTTCCTGTATTTTCTGGTTGTATTCTAATAAAGAGAAATAATTATATATGGTCTTTATACCATTGTTAAAACAATGATATATCTAATATAATGGTGACATAAGACTTATGCACAGTGCTGTATGTCAAAGAGAAAATGTTCTGTGAGCATTATTCAAACTTTAATATATTCTTTAATAGTATTACTCACTTGAAAATGTTATGCTTAAAAATCCAAGAGCAAATCACTTGCAGTAGGTTTAAATATAGCACACAGATATTTATTAAAACAAAAATGAGTTTCAAAGTTACACTTATTAGTGAACAAACACACACACACACACACGGCCAAAAAAGTATTTAGTCAGCCACTGATTGTGCAAGTTTTCCTACTTAGACAGATGAGAGAGGTCTGCAATTTTCATCATAAGCACACTTCAACTATGAGAGACAAAATGAGGAAAACAAAAATCCAATAAATCACATTCTCTCTGATGGACAGAGGTTTTGGCTTAAAATCTCACGATACATGGCCCCATTCATTCTTCCCTTAACACGGATCCGTCGTCCTGTTCCCCTTTGCAGAAAAACAGCCCCAAAGCATGATGTTTCCTCCCCCATGCTTCACTGTAGGTATGGTGTTCTTGGGATGCAACTCAGCATTCTTCTTCCTCCAAACACGACAAGTTGAGTTTTTGCCAAAGAGTTCTGAGATTATACCACATGATATTCTCCCAATCCTCTTCTGGATCATCCATATGCTCTCTGGCAAACTTCAGACGGGCCTGGGCATGTACTGGCTTAAGCAGGGGGACACGCCTGGCACTGCAGGATCTGAGTCCCTCTCGGCGTAGTGTGTTACTGATGGTAGCCTTTGTTACTTTGGTCCCAGCTCTCTGCAAGTCATTCATCAGGTCTCTCCGTGTAGTTCTGGGATTTTTGATCACCGTTCTCATGATCATTTTGACCCCACGGGATGAGATCTTGCGTGGAGCCCCAGATCGAGGGAGATTATCAATGGTCTTGTATGTCTTCCATTTGCTTACAATTGCTCCCACAGTTGATTTATTCACACCGACCTGCTTGCCTATTGTAGACTCACTCTTCCCAGCCTGCTGCAGGTCTACAATTTTCTTCCTGGTTGTCCTTCGACATCTTGGCCATGGTTGAGTTTGGAGTCTGACTGTTTGAGGCTGTGGACAGGTGTCTTTTATACAGATAATGAGGTCAAACAGGTGCCATTAATACAGGTAACAAGTGGGAGGACAGAAGGGCTTCTTAAAGAAGAAGTTACAGGTCTGTGAGAGCCAGAAGTCTTGCTTGTTTGTGGGTGACCAAAATACTTATTTTCCACCATAATTTACAATTAATTTCTTTAAAAATCCTACAATGTGATTTCCTGGATTTTTTTTCTCATTTTGTCTCATAGTTGAAGTGTACCTATGATGAAAATTACAGACCTCTCTCATCTTTCTAAGGAGGAGGAGAACTTGCACAATCAGTGGCTGACTAAATACTTTTTTGCCCCACTCTACTTGCATTGTCATCGTATGTTTGTGCCTTGTATTCTTCACTTAGGTTACTCTTATAAATGTTCCTTGCTGGCAGTGAATGACTATTAAAAAAAAAAGTGTCTAGTGCTGTTTTGGTAACCACTGAATACACGGTGAGCCCTCTTGTAGCACAAGTGAAGAGCTTGATAAACAGGTCTAAACAGTATACGACATCCGGAATTCTTTCTTTAAAAAGAAAATTTCAGGAGTCATAGAAGCAGCACTAGTCAAGGGTAAGGGTAATGATAATTGTGCGTTTGTATGAGTGTGCTTTGTGGTGTCATTATTACTAGTAGGTAAGTCGTTGCTAGGCTATTGCTGTTCCACTTACCTGACCACGTAGTATTTTTTTTTTGTGTGCGTGTGTGTCTGGGATGAATTAGGTCACCTTCAAAATAGAACCAGACAGCTAGATATTAGATTCTATTTTGTGAAAAACTACAAATATAACTGTAATACTCATGGGTGATGGTGGCATTAATGGATAAACTTGATGATGGTTAGAAAGACACATTTCAGTATGACGTGTAGTCAAAATTCAGGCTGAATAGTTAGTAAGGGATAAAACTCTGGAAAAATGTTTACCTGTAGTGACAATGATGGTATGTACAATTTTTAGAAATGTTTCCATTCTAAGTAGAGAAGGAAATGAAACAACGATATGTAGAATAATCACATTTTATGTTTTTAAAAATATTTAAAACAGTATACACAAAAAAAAATCACTGAATCATCTTACAGGTTGACTAGATTTATTTATATTAAAGAAAGATTTTTTTATATCAATAATATATTTTTTTCCATATAGCTACTCAGGAGAAGCCACTATCGGAACACTTCAGTTCTCCATCCACTCAGAACATCATGAAGAAAAGTACATCTACTGTGACCTGTATCTCAGAAAGTGAACTCCTGCTGGAGGTGTGTATCTGTCTGCAGTGTACATATTCTTAAAAATGAGTCACATGATCTTGTTTAGCCAAAACCTAATTTAGGCTATAATTGTAGACATGGTTTTATGAATTCCAGATGGCTGTTAGGGTTAACAGTTTATACATGGAACTTCAGTCAGGCACTACACATATGTGTAACAATGGAACACCTCTCAATGCTGTGCACATGTAGATACCCTGATTTGGATTTGGTATGGAGAGGCAAGCAGTGCTTAATTTGTAAAACATGATGAAAGGGAGCATGGAATGGAAGTGAAAAGGTCCCAGAAAGTACAGACAAAACAGTGCTCTAAGTGTAAAGTCCTTCAAAGTAAAATATATACATAAAAAAATATTTATTTACCTTCTAAGTAACTTTCCAAATTACTCCACAAATTCCAAAGGCCAATTCCAAACCTTGCTGTCAGCTAGCACTCCTGACGTGTGAGCAGGCAAAATGCAACTGATGATGTAGATGTAGGCAGTTACCATCAAAGAAAATGAGCCATTTGGGTTGTTGGATCTTGTTACCAAATCAAGCATCCAGCCCAAATTAAGCGCTAGAGGCAAGAAAAAGGCACGTGGCATATTGCTTTGTACATCACCTATGACTTGGTCAGATCTGCGGAATGCAGATACGTCAATATTTCTTCACAACGTAAAATAAAAGTCCTCAGATCTCATCAGCTAATTTTTTTCTTCCAAATGGTGCCTAAAACTTAGCAGCTGCATTCAAAGCAGCCTACTCTGCTTCTACATCCCAGACCGAGAATTTAAAAATAATATAAAGGAGCCTTTATAAAAGTTCCCTGTTGGGGGGTTTTGATGCATCGGAAGGTTTGCCCACCAATATTAACTGAGACCTGGAGATAGTAGGTATTCATTCATCTGTACATCTTGCAAAATGCCAGCGATGTTTACGTAGCCTCCAGTAGCCAAAGTTGAACTCTTGTTAATTCAGCTGTTAAGAAATATTAAATTCTCATCAAGTCAGATTTTCTTATATAGCGCTTTTTACAATGGAGCATTGTCTCAAAGCAATGTTACAATTTTAGATTATCTTCTCATATCTAAGGCCAATCTCAAACTGAGTAAGGACAGTGGCAAGGAAAAACTCCCTAAGTGTTATGAGGAAGAAACCTTGGGATGACAAAGACTCAAAAAGGGACCCAACCTCCTTAGGTGGCGTAGATGATAAATGCTTGTTTTGATACTTAGCTTAAAACCTCCTACAGTTTGAATATTTCTTTATTTCTAGTTCTGTAAAGTTGGGGAAACCCTAAATTCTAAAATTGCTCGCGACTGAGACTGAACTTGAACACTACAACACTAGGCACAAGTTAGGGGAAGGACACAAACTTATTTCAGAGTCTTTCACTATCCCTCACTGTAGCATTCAGAGCGTTATTGAGAAGTGAAAATGTAAGGAAACACGAACACCTTTTTCCGTCCATTTCTATATAGACTTTGTTTTAGGAGGGCAGGGCAGAAAGTTGATTAACTGATTTTTGGGCGAGGTGGAAACTTATAATTGTGTCATATTGAGAGTCATTAAGGAGTTCAGTACATTAGTCATTTGGCAGATGCTCTGATCCAGAGTGACTTACAACTTTTACAGCCTTACAGTGTACAGGTGCTCCCTGAATTATGATGGGGCTACATTCTGATAAACTCATTGCAAGTTGTATGTATTGTAAACAGAGGAGTTTAATATATACTGTACATCATAGCATCACCTACCTTAACCTTGCTTAAACACTTACATTAACCTACAGTTGGGCAAAATCATTAACACAAAGCTTGTTTTATAATAGTGTTGAATATCTCATGTACCCTATTGAATAATATATTCATAAAACTGGGACTACTTGTAGAGTCTAAGCAATTATGAGCTAAGGGCCATGCTCAAGGGCCCAGTTGTGGCTGTTTTGCAGTGCTGGAATGTGAACTCTAGACCTTCTGATCCAGGCCAGTACCTTAACCCCAGCTCAGCCAGTCCAAATAAGTTCAGTACAACTCTATTTGTATATGGAGTTTCC
Source organism: Ancistrus triradiatus (assembly GCA_025084515.1). NCBI lineage: Eukaryota > Metazoa > Chordata > Actinopteri > Siluriformes > Loricariidae > Ancistrus > Ancistrus triradiatus. The sequence goes on along the minus strand of JAJAGP010000430.1, from coordinate 280,828 downwards.
AGGTCTGTAAGGTCCATATTAGAAACCTGCATATGGTTAATGTGGCTGAAAAGATAGATACGACTGAGTTAAACTTTATAGAATATGTTGGTCGTTGTGTATACAACCTCCAAATGGATACTTCCAGTCTGTTCTAATTCTACTGAAATAGCATATGCACCATCATAATCGACAGGGTTATTAGACTTCTGTGCTCAATTTTCTGGTCTCCAGCACATGTACACATCTGGGAGTGGAAGTGCATAAGGCCTCTGACCTACTCTGTCTCACATTAAAGTGGAGGTGACAGGACTTGGCCCACAGTAGAGTGCAGCTCACGCAATCGCCGCCTTGCTGCTGGAACAAACTCTGGCAACAAACAGCTGTCCTCAGAGCCCAGTGCTCTGCTCTTGCGCTACTTTTGCACTGTTTCTGACAGCAGTGGTTTCAAAGTTTAGCAAGACTGAAGTGCCACTGATGGACATTCGATGCAACAGAACCATCAGAGAATTAAGCAATATTGCGTGTGTATGCAAAAGATAAATACCACATGGTAATGAACTTGTTTATCTTTTTCAGTCTCTAACTGGCTTTGCTCTTGTTGTGAGTAGTGATGGAATGGTTTTCTATGCCTCCTCTACTGTGGTAGACTACCTGGGCTTCCATCAAGTAAGTTTAAATCTTATAACAGAAACTTCTGACCTGTTATTTTTAATTAAGCAGTATAATATGAGAGGGAGTGTGTGATTTGGTTACATCCAGCCATCATAACATAACACACGACCTTGTGTTCTATTGCTTGTAGAATTTTATTTTTTTTTTACAACTAAATAAAGAAACAAACTAAATCAAGTAAGTCCTGAATTTAATACTGAATACACTTTCAAGCTGACAAATACCTTCCGCCAAAAACTAGGTCCCCAACAAATGTGTTGTTGCTAAGCAACGGTAACAGTTCCCTACCCAGCCTTAGCACGACTCCAGTTTGACCTGAAAACACCTAGAAATGTTGAGTGCTGGTCATTTGAACGTTGTGACTTTCTACTTGTAAGTGCCATACTGGGTTTACCTATTCTACTTCAAAGGTCTCTTGAAATGTCTCAAGAAACTGCTGTTATTGACACAATGATCGCTAGATGGCGCTTCTTGCCCTAAGCAAATACATTGGTTATGGTCACTGGTTATGGAACGCTTGTTGAGTCTCTCGCCATTCAGCATAATGTTCTTTTTATGTATTTATTTATTTGTGGCACACATTACGAACACATTATAAATCGGAGAGTGGACTCGGTGTTAATGAAGAAGTTTGCCACAGTGTGCTAAATACAAAGTGCAAATACACGAAAGCTTAATATACGCAAAGATTAAAGGGAAAAGGGACTAAAACTAACACTAAAATTAACTAGGAATTAAACGATAGAACGGACTTATTTATTAGGGTTATTTTGTTATTTTTAGATGTTATTTGTGTGCATAAAGTCTGTGGTTACTTGGCATCGGGTCAGCGGAGTGATACTGTTTTTGTGTGAGAAAGCCATGCTGTTATCACAAATATCATCATGGTGGGAACGCTTCTCAACCAATAAGATTTTGAGTTCGGAACTAACTGTTTTATAAATTTGCATAATCCCTCACACTTTTGTATGCTAGAGGTGGGTGATACCGGGAATTTTGGTATTGATCTGATACCAAGTAAATGCAGGGCCAGTATCGCCGATACCGATACTTTTTAATATTTAAGCTTCATAGATCCAAAGGATCCAAAAGACCTAGGATAGAATTTTGCCAAACATTGTATGTGACAAAAAAATACTTTATCACAATCAACATTTTTGTTTAGAAACAATGGAACAGTAACAAAACAAAGTTTGCCTTAACATTAGGAAAATAAATCTGTTTTGAGGTAGAAAAGGAGAAACCACAATACAAATATAAAATACAAAATCTCCCCTAGACATCTTTTCTAGTTCTTTCTTTCTTTGTTTCTTTTTTCAAATAGAATTGTTCTTAGGAAAAACAATGAAAAATAAGGAATTTTCTTCCTTTCAGTGCAATTCTGTTTTTTCTTAAATAATCAGAGTGTAAAAAAATAACTTGAAGCTAATTAAAACAATCTTCTGAGGTTAGAGAGCTGACAAACCACAATACAGAAAATAAAGACACCACAATAAATATTGCAAACAGTTTCAAACTTACAAGAAAACAATACAAAGAATAAGGCATTTCTTCCCTTCAGTGCACGTCTGGCTTTAAACAAAATAAAAGCAATACGTAACGGAGGAGAGCGCTGAGTGGGCGGGCCAGGCTGAGCTACCTGCATGGCTGATTGGCTGGCGCCGCTGAGCCACGTGACGGTGCAACAACAAAAGAGGAGGGGGGGGGGGCGGTGCTCCGTGCTGTGTGACCCAGCGCTGCTCTTACACACAGAGAGCGTGAGGAAGAGAAAAAAAGCTTGAGTATCGATCTTTTTACACGAGTATTGCTCAATATCAATACTAGCGTTGGTATCGATATTATCGATATTTGGATCGATCTGCCCCACTCTACTTTTGATCATATTCAAGCATATCAGAGAGTGTGTGTGTGTGTGTGTGTGTGTGTGTGTGTGTGTGTGTGTGTGTGTGTGTGTGTGTGTGTGTAAAACACATCTGGCAAATCTCAAAACAATATAGACATGAAAATATTATAGCTTAAAAACACATAACCATATTGACTGTTATTGACAGTTTAGTAGTTATCAGGATCCTCTTAAGTTGGCTTAATGGTGCTTTTTATGTCATGACTGAGAAACAGGAGAACAGTGAAAGGACGGCCTGCTGTCTACAATGTAACTAATCCTTTTTGTGCCTTTCCTTTTTTCTATTCCGTTCTCTTTGTCTTTATAGACTGATGTGATGCACCAGAACATATTTGATTACATTCATGTAAATGATAGGCAGGAGTTCAGGCAACAGCTCCACTGGTCTATGAATCCCTCCCACCAGATCGCACCTCACCAGAATTTACCCACAGGAAATGGTAAGTTTTGATCCGCAACTGATTTTTTTTTCTCACCTTTTGTCAGGGTTGTGGGTTTTCTAGAGAACAGACCAAACATGCCTTGGACGGGAAACAGATCTACAGTCGTATGAAAAAGTTTGGGCACCCCTGATAATTTTCATGATTTTTCTTTATAAATCATTGGTTGTCCAGCTCAGCAATTTCAGGTAAATATATCATATAGCAGATGAACACCGTGATATTTGAGAAGTGAAATTAAGTTTATAGGTTTTACAGAAAGTGTGCAGTAATTATTCAAACAAAATTAGGCA